>ML813181.1:71727-87818 GCA_009831015.1 Picea engelmannii
ATGTATCATGTAACATAAAATAATACAATAGCGAGAGGGCAGTTTGAGTTCTCACCAGTTGCACGCTTCGAGCTCAAAACCGCTTATTCCTGCGACATTAGAAAGAGCATTTCTCCAATTTTCAATCGTGCTGGAATCGTACCACAACTTCTCTTCACGAGTTTGAGGATCAGACGTAGTCTTCTTTTCTAGTTCCTCGAGGGTTCTAGCATACCCTCCCTCTTTGCCCCGCGTCCACCGAAGGTCAGCAGGCTTTACGTGGTAAAATACTGGAATTATGGGAGATTCTGACTCGTACGAGCTCTTTTAGACACCAGTCTGATTCGGCATATCTACTAGAGAAAATGGCCACATGGACCGAGGGCTCACGAATAGCGCCTTCAATCTGAGAGGTCAAATAGTCTCCCTGTTGCAATTCAGGCTGATCCAGAAAGACTCTCAATCCATGTGAAAGAAGGCGCCGGTAGAGATGACTGGCTAAATTTTTCTCTACATTGGGACCCCGATGATTTATGAACACTTCGTATTCGGAATTAGCAGCGGTGGAGGTGGAGGTGGAGGTGGAGGTGGAGGTGGAGGCAGCGGTGGAGGATTTAACCATTGCAAATTGGAAAATAGAAATGAAGGTAATGGGAAGGAAATTCACTTAGAAATGGAGAGAGCAGTCATTGTCCAAGATTAACACACAATAATAGAATGTATTACATAGACAAATGGAGGTTACATATATAGCATTCAGATTACAATCTAGATCCTAAGAAAGTGGATTTGATTAGCTAAAAATAGTTAACCTAGAAACTCACAGTTACAACAGCTAACTCACAGTTACAACAGTTGTAAGGCTAACTCACAGTTACAACAGCGGTAAACATTATCTCTTACTAAAGTAAGCTTTATTCTAACAAATTAGATGCTAACGAAACAGGTTTCTAATGAGAAGATTAGTTAGAAGTCTTAGATGAGCATAAATTCTGGGGAATTGCAATGAAAAATGTTGATGGAGTGTAGAGAAATTTACAAACATTATAGACATTCCACCTGCAATAAACCGTAAACCCGGCGCTCTCGTGTGTTTCAACTCGTTTTTTCTTGCATCAAGCCGACCCGTGTCTTTGTATGGGGTAAAGTGAATTAGGTGTACAATTTGACACCATCCAAGAAGATGTACACGTAGTAGGCCCGGACAGCTGGTCCTTTACCTTTCATCGGTATCAGTTATTAAATTTGAAGGGTAGGTTCTAATTTAATTGAGAAGGGTATATATTTATTCAGCCCTTCCACAATGAAAAGTTAAAAAAAGGTTACATTTTAATTGACAATAATAAATTAAGATCACATATCATAAGTTTATCTGTATTTTTTTTTAGTTTCCTCTATATAGAACATTGATGATATGTGTGTGAAAGCATATCAATCAATAGTTTTTTCTTTCTAAGAAACACAGTTTTTTCAGCTGAAAATACTTAGTGACAAAAAATATTTTTTCGAGGAAGGATGTATGGTCACTTTGTAAAAGACCCTTTAGAAGCTGTATGAAATACCTCTAGGTACCTTTCACTATCTACTTATGTAATTTTGTTATTTTGCCAAGATGTCAAACTCCATATAATAACTTTACAAGGAGACTCTATAAATCACTTTGGTCACTTTGATGGCCCTTCACTTGGTAGTCTCATGCTCTTTGGCAAGAATTCCCAAAGAAAAAACTCTAAGAGAAGTAAAGTACAAATTATTGAATATAAATTGATTCAAGGCATGGATTCAATCATTCATTTCAAAACAAAAAAAAAAACATTCAAACACATAAACCCAAATAACAAAACCGAGATGAGAAATACATAAATGGGTCCTTACCAATCACACGAATGCAAATACATAAAAAGAAGAGCATAATCATTGAAACACATAGACCCTTGTGAGAAATATATACACTTAATCATTGAAACACATACCCTTATGAGAAATATATACAAGGGCACTTGGAAATCACTGAAACACATAGACCAGATGACGAATATATACAAAAGCACTTACCAAGCTTTGGGGTTGGACTAGTCTCTTATATTTTGGACAGAACATGCGATTAGTCACACGTGGCCTTCTACTCTGTGTAATCCAATCAATCAATTTTTGCTTTTTGCTTTTATAGCTTTTTCTCTCTTTGGTTCATTGGTTTGGCTTATTTCTTTATATGGGTTGGTACAAATTATACCGCATCATTAAGGATTCTTGTATTTTATTCTCCAAATTTTCAACTTATTTTTTCATCTTGGTGACAACCTAAGGCAAAAAAATGGCAGTTTTCACCTTTTCAAGAACTTTGTTCCAAAGGCCCCTCGAAACATTGTTCAAGGCATTGGTTGCACATCCAATAGTAATACTTTCAGAGGCCATTGGATTCACGAGAATTACACAGCGTGAGCTTTGGAAAATCAAAATAAACAAACAAGTCCCAAATCGCAGGGGAAAGTAAAGATTAAAATTGCTCTTCCATCGACTAAATCGCCAACAAAATTAGGATTTATCCTCGCTCAAATTGGTCTAAGGCTATGTAGATGGACTCTCGAGGTGAATGCATCCTCAAGTATCCAACCATTATTATTCATTTATCGTGTGGTTCTTGTTCACCACAGCTGGAAAGCAACTTGATTTGACGACCATTAATACTCAACAACTAGGTGTGAAGCAAATCGTCTTTAGGAATGTTGGAAGTTGAGGATTGCTTGTTCGTTCTTTATATATGTTATTTGAGTCACTTGGGTTGTCTGGATGTGATGAGCCTTGGTTGACATATAGTTGTAAAGGTGAATGAGGAGGGCTATTGGGGTGCCATCTGCGGACATATTGATTATCATCATGGTCGGGATCATGTTCTCCATTGCACGTCACCAGACATGATTTTCTCTAGCTATCCCTAGGCATGAGGGGTGACAGGATAAATGTTTTACACTTAAAAAAAAATTAATGTGTTATGGGTCACTTAAGTGAAAAACATACTAAAGTCTTTATGTACCCATATGGTTACTGTTTATATCTACGTGTTAGAAGAAAGGCCTTAGACACATAAAATGTGCAATTTTATTACAAGTGCTCAACCACTTATGTTTTCCATAATCTTAGGTGATTTATCAAACCCAAGGATGGTGGGCTAGGGTTTATAGGATTTTATATCAAAAGGAAAAGGAGAGCATTGCATGGGATATCATTTTTGCGTTCTTGAAATACACGGTTGGAGAATCTTGAGAGGGTAGTTACATTTTTGCAGATTCGTTCTGGACTAAAACCTAGGGTTTGCACTTGCTTGGAGGCCAAAATCAACTAGCCATAATTGGTGATTCCAACCAAGAACTACATCCATAATTGGTGATTCCAACCAAAAATTACATTGAGATTCAAGAGAAATAATCTCATTGTTTATTCCTTTACTTATCTGTTTTCTACCTAAATTATTCCATCTACTAAGTGAATTGATTTCTAAATTATTCCAGCTAGAAACTGATTTCTTGAGGATAGAACAACAACATCTTATTGTGAAGTGTATACATCAGATTTGGAATATTGTTAGTGACATTTTGAGGCGCTTAGGTTTGGTAATCCTCTTCCAGTTTTCTGTAGCAACAATCTGTTGTGTTCATTTGTGGTTTCTATGCTTACATCTTCTTGAAAAATTGTACTCTTAAAGCTATTGTTTTTGGTGGATAGAGTTTAGGGTTACAATAAAAAATACATATTTAGGTGCATCATCCATGAAAAGAACAACCTAAATTCAATGAAAACCTCCCTTCTCATCTCTCGAAAAAATATGATAGAGAAGAATTCAGCTATTGAATAAAAAAATTGAGCTAAATATCATCCTTCTACAAAATGTAGAAGATTTGAAGCAATGAGGAGGAAATTCCTTGAAAAAGTCTATGGCTAAAGTAAAATCAATGGAATAAAAAACACTTTTTTTCTCATAAATAAATGATAGAGAAAAATTTAATAGTCATGTTTGATATTATAAGTTTCCAACGGATCTTAAAAAAAATATAGCATCTAATCCAATCCTCAATTTTTAGTTTTAATAAAACACACTTACACTGAGATAGAAGAAAATTAAAAAATACAATAGAGAACATAAACAAACTAATCCACTAAGAATATGACATTTATTGAGGCCAAAGATGTCTTAATAAGTTTTTTTAAGATGTACTTATTGGTTATAACTTACATGCATGTGACCTTTTCTAGCATATTGTGAATGTTCTCTGTTAGGCTAAGTAAACGAAGACAGACAAGATGCATGTGTGAGGATGATCATAAGATGTGGGCATCAAAGCTTACCTGACAAAAGTTTCCAAATTATTTCCCTTGCCTCCTTCCATGCAGGTCTTGCCATCACCATGAAAGCATTAAGAAATGGCCACAAAAGGGGTTTGATGGCATGTGAGTTCAACACTAAATACAAAATGCCAATTAATATCATATCCTTCCAACTGGAATAACTCTGGCTCTTTTAAACAAACTAGCCATAAGGAAAGACTATCCAACTTGAGGAAGGAAACTAAGAACCTGAAGGAAGCAATGGGATCTAAAAAGGCCAGCTCGAGAGAGGATGCTGAGGTCTAACACATATTCATCAATCGCCACACCAGGCCTCGCTTCCTATGAGAAGAACCTAATATAATTGTGTTAGACTCCCACCATGATCTGACCTCCCAAATGCTTCTAAATTGTCACAACACTTCACGACACTGTCAATATTGTCCTGGTTCTCATTTAGCTTATAGACCTCTCTGTCACAAAACCTCCTTCGCCATTCAAACGGTGAGTGGGTGTGGTTTTGTTCATCTCAGATCGTTAAGAAGGCAAGGTTGTGAGTCGTGACCAGGGCCGATTGTCCATCCTGTCCAAACTGGTTGTTCCATTTTCTCACTCCATGTCGTTTGGGCCAAAAGTTGCAGGATACAATTGTGATATGAGCAACTTGACAGATATGTTTATCAGACAAGTAGCTCAATGCATCGTGAGAATGTGAAGGATGTGTACCTTTTTTATGCCTCATCAAAGAGAGGAGACAAAATCATTCACCAATTTCCATCCATTTCTTGTCCCTCCACTGACAAACATATCTGATAGAATGTAGCCTCTCTGTTAAAATCCCAAACCTAGCGCATGTCCCTGTCATCTTCATTCCATCTTTCGTAATTCTATATATACAGTCTTCAGTTCAAACAGTTGAGCTGAGCCTCAGCAAGCCTCGACGTTGTTCTTGGCCCCCAAAGAAAACAAGCCCAAACCCAAACTCTTGTGTTTGTTTCATTGTCTGAGAATGAAGGTTCGTTATGAATTATGCATCGTATTGTTGTTCTTTGTTGTGTGTGTTTATTCTTCAAACGAAGATGTCGAAATGGATGGAAAGTGCGTGGAAGAAGATCTGGTGGCCCTAGTGAGCTTCAAATATCACATCGTCGAAGACAAATATGAGATATTCAATTCATGGAGCGGGAACCATTGTTGCGTCGGTTGGGAAGGCGTGGAATGTGATTTCCAGAACGGGCGCATCTTGAAGCTGGAGCTGCAGAACACGAATCGAGCAACGACACCATGTACATGGGCAGAACCCTGTCTCCCTCCTTGGGAAACCTCGCTTTCCTCCAAGTCCTGGTAATAAATGGATTCAAGGAGATCAAGGGAACAATTCCGGCCACCATCAGAAATCTCTCTCATCTCAAGCAACTCTATCTTGAGAAAAATAAGCTCTCTGGCCTAATTCCTCCGTCTGTCGGAAAATTAGCGCTGCTCGAGACACTTTCGATCAATGGCAACTGTCATACCAGACAAATTCCTAATTCCATAGGCAAACTTCAGCCCTTAATACAACTCAATCTGTCTAAAAAATTCCCGACGGCTCGGAAAGGAAATGAAAAACTTCTTATCTGCAACAAAAATTAATGGCGATGTCCACTTAAGACTAGAGTCATAAATGTGACCAACCCACTAGGTCTTAAATCTCTTAAATTGACGATTGACATTATTGAAAGTGACCGACCATTGACACGAATGAAAATTATGACGACTATTTTAAAGCTTAACACTTCATACTAAATTTTGAATTTCAATTTACATTTCCCCAAAAAATAGCAAAAACAAAAATCGACATTTATTTTGACGGACAAATTTTTCATCATACTTCTGGGACGTGTTGGAAGGCTCCTGACGTGTTGTGACAGGTTCAATTTTGAACCCTGATCAGTATATAACCACAAAAATATGAAGTGGTACTCGCATATCTTTGAAACAAACCTTTCTCTTAAATACTTCAAAAATATGAAGTGGTACTCGCATATCTGTATATAACGACAAAAATAGGAAGTGGTAAATGGAGTAAGTAAGCTTTGAAACAAACTTTATCTTAAATACTTCTTCTTTGAAACAAACCTATTGTTTTGTTTTAGTTTCAAATGAAGAGCGAATTTATTTCTTCTTCATTTGAAACTATTCCTGAAATGCTATTGTAATTCTTTAAAACAACTGTATATTCAGTGTCTTATGCCCTCCAACTCTTAGATCCACATACGCAAGTCCTGACTTGATCTTCTCCAACGATTGCGTGAAGAGATATATTTCCAGTCATTGGAAGTTATAGAGATCCTATAATGCATGTCGATGCTAACCTGTCATGGAGCGACAATGAAGCCGTGTGCACTAAGTGATAAGGTGTGAACTTGTGGGTTTGTGATAGGGTTGGGAATCTAAGAACGAGTAGGAAACCCCCCACGTTGAGTTAATGAACAAACATCTGTTGAGCAAAGGTACCTCTATCACTATGGACAGATGGATGTTGCTTACGACTCACGAGGGATAAAAGAATGGACGACTTTGATAGTTTGAAATATTGCAATTTACAAGCCTTTTTTATTCATTTATGTTTAATTTTCAATAATTTTCTAAGGTTAATGAAGATAACATTGTATCACATTATTGGAAACAAGTGAAATTAACAATAAAACTACTTATATCTGCATCTTAGAAATGTTTTAATGTAGTAGTAGTATTTAAATTTGACCCCAGGAACTATGACCTCTGGAACTATAACCTTTGGAACTACACCCACTAGAACTATGACCTATGGAATGACCTCTGGAACTATGAACCTAGGAACTATGACCCCTTGAACTATGACCCCTGGAAATTTGACCTCTGGATCTATGATCCAAATAATTTTTATATGTATATTGACTCTGATTTGGTTGTCTTTGTTTTGTATGTGGATATTTTGATCATCAATTAGTTTGGAGAAGCTTATTGTGTGGTGCTAAGAGAAATTGTCTAGTGAATTTGACATAAAAGACATTGGTCTTCTACACTATTTTCTTGGGGTCATTAGAGATTTTCAAGGCCTAGGAAAGGGAAGTACACCTTGGAGATTTTGGAGAGTTTCCCGATGCATGATTGCAAACCCTTGGCTACACATATGGCACAAATAAGAAGCTCACTCAAGATGTAGGGATTGATTTGTTTGACCCATCATTATGAAAGTAGTTGATTGGTTATTTGATTTATCTGGTGGATACCATGCTACAAATTTGGTATGTAGTGACGACATTGAGTTAGTATATGGTTGTTCTACGAGAGTCACACTAGGTTGTTGTGAAGCATGTTGTTAGGCATCTGAAACACATAATCCTTTGCATTAGGTATACATGAGGTGATGGGATATTAATCCATGGATTTTGTGATTAAAAATGGGTTGGTGGAATTAATTATTGGAAGAGCATTTCTAGTTTTTGCTTCTGCTTGGGGTGAGGGTGGATATGCCAATTTAGCAAGAAACAGACAATAGTTGCATCAAGTTTATAGAAGGAAAAGTATATAGTAGCTTGTTCAACAATTTGTGAGTTAGTATGGATTTACAATTTGGTGGCTAAGCTTGGAGATATGAAGTTGAATTTGACACTTGCATTTTATGTTTATCAAATTTGCATCAAACTCTATGAGAATATAGTGTTTCATGACTACTCCAAGCATATTGATATATAATATCACTTCGTGAGAGATAGAGTACAAAAGGGTGCTATAGTGTTTGATCACATTTCTATAGGGTATAGATTGTCAACATTATGATGAAGCCCTTAGCCAAAGGGAAGTTTGAGATGTTGAGGGAGAAGTTGAGTGCTGGTGTAAACACTTTCCTTAAAGGAATGTTAGCTTTCAGGGTTAGTAGAATGTTTTTACACCATGTTTTGGGGTGCTTCGTGAGATTTGAGGTACATGGTGTATGATTAGACCCTAGATGGTTTGAGTTGCACTGGAACATAGGAGATGATCTGTGATGGATTTTCACATTGGAGATATCTTGTTTAGTGGTTGCTTGACCTTAGTTGGTGTTATAGCATCTTCTTCCACCACAATAGTTGAGATGTCTTTGTTTGACCTTTATCCCTTTCATATTCATCTTTGTAAACTTGGGTCCACTCATAAATTTGTTGAAAAATCCTTCCTAGGAATCCACTCGCACTTAATTTTCAATATAGGAGTGAGTACTCTCCCTTTTCCTTCATAAAATGCACGAGCACCTTCAAACATGACTAAAAATATATAAAAAAAAAAATGTGAAAATTACACACTTCTAAACGAGGTTTATGGGAAAAATACTTTTGTAAATCCCTAAACCCCATGGAAAATGGTCTCAACCATCTTGAAATGGTATAAAATATGCCTAATTGAAGGATAATGTTACAAGCATTGTTACTATATGAGATTTGTCTTCTAGCCCAAGCAATTAGATCCATCATATCTTTATGGTTTTTGTGACTCTCATCTCCCTCGAAATCCCTATTTCCCAAAGTTCCCATATCTCATTCTTGTTTTTGAGGCCTAATATCCCTTGATCTTCCTCATACTTGCATAGAGAAGAGCATAGGAGGTGAAGCAGTCCTGCGTGGCTCGGGGATGGAGGAATCTGGACGACAGTTACAGACAGTGCCAACATTGAGGTAAAGTATACATTTCATATATTATTGTTGATTTCAATAAAAATGAAGATATATCTTCTTTACCTCCCATAAATTTTGATTTATTTGTGTCAACATTATCTCTTTTCAATATTTGTTTATGGTTCTAATTCAACTGACAATAGTTAGTTAGAGTAGTTATTTCACACTTCCTTTTTGTTTCTACCAATAGTTCAAGGAATGTTTTGTTTTGATTTTCAAAGGTCTGTAGCTTGGATAGGAGCAAGGAATATTGGAGTGAGGACAACCTGGAAGGCTAATATCCAACAAGGTATCAAAAATAGGTGAGTCCCTCATAACTAACTCATAGTTATTTTGAAGTTTTTGTAGAATACTTTATGAAAATATTTGTATTTTTTTTTCATATTTTTGTTATGTTAATGGTCATCCCTAGTCATAGGATAGTTTTCATCCATAACAGAAATGGTGAATCCACTCGGGATAAATCCTTGAGTTATTCTCAATAGGTTTTTCTTTGTTTCCTCTTTGGTTTAGTTTATGTTTCTTTGTTAAGTTTTTCCAGTGGATCAGTTTGCAAGAGTCTTTTGAGGGTGTTTTGAGAAATTTGGCCCATAATTGAACGTACTCATGTGTTGCTCTTAGTGTTAAAAATTTCACTGAATAAACTTGATCATGCTCCAAATCTCTTTGATAACAAATTTTACGCCATTTTGATAATGAGCTTGATCATGCTCCAAATCTCTTTGCAAATATTTAGTAAAATTTTTAATCCTCTTTGAAATATTACATATACTTGTATTGACCTCCCATGCCTTTTTTATTATGTCCATTATTTTGTTAATGTTTTCAACATCATAGCCTCTGACTCCATTCAACAATTGAAGCTCTTTTGTGATTGGCTTTAAGATTCTGGGAGTACTTGGAAGAGCTTGCTCTAATGACAATATGGTAAATGGCTTTGAAAAAACTGGCTTGGGAGTTAGTGCGCCCACAATCTCACTAATTTTCTTTTTCAATCTAATATTTTGTAACTCCTGGTCAGAAATCGAATTGAAAAACACATCTCCTATGCAACGATGCAGTTTCATTAGGGTAGATGATCCAACTCCTGAGACATCCACGTCATCACTTGATATTTAAAACACCTTTATATTTTTTAGGTTGACCTTCTCTATGTGCAGTTTCCTTTCATGCTTATTGTATTAAGTATTGTGTAGTATCAAGGAGTGTTGCTCAAACAACATCGATTCTTCTCGTGCGAGCTCATGTGCAAGTTGTTGGCTTTCTGCGATTCTCTAGGCTACCCATTCAGGTAGCTCTATATTGTCGATTTGGATATCATCAACATATCCTAGGCTTACAGCTAGGCATCCTGAACCTTAGGAATTGTCTATTTTCGGGGTTCATTTCCTCTTTTGTTGTTAGACTACATGTGCACGTTCAAGACTGACATGGCATGGTTGCTCTATGCCATCACCTCTAGCACATGCGTCATTACTCTCTTCTTTGTTTATATTATGCTATTTTGTTCTTTGTTAAGAACATGAGCTCTTATGTGCCTAGGGTCATCTCAACCATTACTAGTGTTAACAACAATTCTTGTCTTGGGTACAAGAGTATTCAGGTCTGCAAGTTGCATGAGAAGCGCCCAAGCGCAGCACGGAAAAATCTCGTTTCAGGCTTCCAAACAAGTAAGCGGGCGAAATTATGTTGTCAACGACCTAGAATCATCCATAGGAGTAGATATACGGTCGGGGGGAAATCGCGGTTAGTGGAGTTGCGACGGGATTAGCGCGATGGGTAGCATCTATATTGCATGCAAGAAAAGATATCAGTCATCCATCCAAAGGACGTGTGGCGCGATATCTAGTCACGTCGACATTTCGGCATTTGGGAGATCGAAGGGTGAGGGTTTCACGTCATTCTACATCTTGAAACCTTGAACCCCGAAACGCTGATAACCGCCTTTGAAGCTAAGCCTATGTTCCTAGCACCCGGTCACGTCAAGCGAAGCCTGGTAATAGAGGTAGCCCCCCTTTTTAATCCCGAAAGGATCAAGACCATTCATCTAAAGGACACACGGCGCAATAGTTGAGCCATGAGTGGGGCCCTTCGAGATTTTAATGATGAAAGCGTCGAGGTCATCTCATTCGTTCATCCATCAGCGAGGCTCGGGCACATTTAATTTAAAGAGGGCGCAGATCTGGATGGTCATGATCCAAGCACTCAGATCCACGGACGAGGTCCAATTCTGCACCCCCTCCGTCATTCTTCCTTTAACGGGGGGGGGGTCCGGAATCATAGATAATGTATGTGCACATCTGGACGACCCAAGTCTCGGTGCTTAGATATACGGTCTGTATTGGATTCCGGACCCCCCCATCGGTTCTGCCTTTAATGGAGGAGGGGGGGGTCTGGAATGTGTGTTAAAGATCATGCACAGATCTGCGGTCATAAGGAAAGCGTGCAGATCGACGGCTCAAGGTATTTTTCGGACCCCCCCGACTGATCTACTTATAACAGTGGGGGGGGGGGTCTGGAATCGAATTTCACTCTGGCGGGCCCCCTATCTGTACGTGGCACGAATATACTGGTCCTGATTCCTCACCGCCTGTTACTGTCTGACACACCTCGTCATCCCTTCACCATTTACCCACTCATCGCACCACAGGATTTACCCCGTTTCTCTCTTGCATCCTGCCACGTCCTCCCACATGGACCCTCCTCGGCTAATCGTCCATTTGCCTCCTGCCATGTGTCTCTTCCTCCCAGTCACCTCCACCTCAGCACCTTCCACCATTCATTTGTACCCATGCGCTCCACGTTGCCTCCACCTGTGTCATATTTAGACCGCGCACCACTTCTCGGCCGATGTCACACCTCCCATTCCTCGCCATCCCCCCGCACAGCAGTCCAACGAAAGACTGTTCGGCTGGTCCAGGTGGCCCCTCGAGAAGACCTCCACGTCCCCAAAAGGAAGATTTGACCAGAACCATTCCTGATTTCAAGAGGGCAGTTATTGCAGTTGTTGGAGGTGGTTAGACATCGTCTCCATCATAAATGGAAAATCCAGCAAGGGACTAAAGCCATTCGATTCGTCTGCAGCAGGACAGTCCGAAATCTAATAACGTCTGTCATAGGTGCACGATCGGCTAGAGTCCACATGCGCAGACTGTCAGAAAACATGCAGACACAATGTTTTTAATCCAACATCTTGTTTTTGCTGTTGTTGTTGTTTTGAGTATATGAAGGCGTTTTCACCATTTTTGTAAGCGTCGATGGTTGAGCTAGGCTCCCGTTCTGTAAGTTTTGATGAAGCATTGGTCGCTCTGGTTAATGTATAAGGAATTTGAGACTTCTTACTTTATGGATGTCAGCCTCTTTTTCCATCTCTTTGTTTATTGTGTTAGAACAACTCGGAATTGGAGGATCCAGTCGAGTTGCATTGTTGTAGGATGATGTAGGTTGGATCACTGCAACAGTCGCAACGTTTCTAATCAGTTCTTGTGTTTTCTCAGTGCTGGAATGACTTGGAATTGGAGGATCCAGTTGAGTCACCCTTCAGCTCCTTGAAACTCTGGACCAAGCAGATTTTGGCTTCCGAGTTTTTCTTCCTCAAGCTTCCGAAGGCCTGTTGCCCAAGGTAGTCTTGCTCACCCTTCTCACAAGTCTTCCATCTACCACCCTTTAATCCACTTACTGACGGAAGTTGGATCAAGACCTCCCTTGTCTACTACATACCAGACCCTAGTTCCTGTGTCAATGTTTCTTTCTTGGGTCTCTTTCCATTCGACCACCCCCATTTATTAAATCGTGACATAAAAAACTAATGGGCGTCGAGCTCTGCTCCTGCAAGCAATCCAGGAGTGACTTATGACGCTAACAACTAGTTCCCCTCACCATTCCCTCTCATGCATCATGATCTACATTGGTGACACCTTAAGTAGTTGTGCAACAATTTCCATTTTATTTAATAACATAAATATTTGCATTACCTTCTATAACAAAAGTTCATTATTTCAAAATTCCACACATAATCATTCTGTCCATATTATTTTAGCAAAATATAATTATATTTATAGGCCGAGGGAAGCATGAGTATTACAAACACTAAGAACTATAACATGTGGAACTATGACCTTTGGAACTGTGACCTCTGGAACTATGCCCTCTATAACTTTGACCTCTGGAACTATGATCTGTGGAATGATAATATTTCCAAGGGTCATAGTTCCAGAGGTCATAGTTCATGGGGTCATAGTATTAGAGGTCATAGTTCCACAAGTCATAGTTCCAGAGGTCAAATTTATAGAGGTTTAAGTTCATAAGATCATAGTTCCCGAGGCAAAATTTCCTAAGGTTATAGTTCCACAGGTCAAAGTTCCACGGGTCATAGTTCTAGGGTTCATAGTTTCATAGGTCATAATTCCTAGGGTCATAGTTCTAGAAGTCATAGTTCCATAGGTCATTCCATAGCTCATCGTTCCAGGGGGCATAGTTCCAGAGGTCATAGTTCCTAGGGTCATAGTTCCTAGGGTCGTAGTTCCTAGGGTCAAAGTTCTAGAGGTCTTAGTTCTACAGGTCATAGTTCCACAAGCCATAGTTCTAGAGGTCATAGTTCCATAGGTCAAATTTCAAGAGTTCATAGTTCCTATGGTCAAATTTCCAAAGGTCTTAGTTCCTAAGGTCATAGTTCCAAATGTCATTTCCACATGTCATATTTCCATAGTTCAAAGTTCCATAGGTCATTAAAACATAAGGTCATAGTTCCACAGATCATATTTCCGAGGGCCATAGTTCCAGAGGTCAAAGTTCCATACGTCATAGTTCCATAATTCATAGTTCTTGGGGTCATAGTTCCACGGGTCATAATTGAAGAGGTCATAGTTCTTGAGGTCAAATCTCTCAAGGTCATAGTTTGAGAGGTCAAAGTTTCACAGGTGATAGTTCTATAGGTCATAGTTCTATAGGTCATAGTTCCACAGATCATATTTCCTAGGGTCGTAGTTCTAGAGGTTTAAGTTACAGAGGGCATAGTTCCATAAGTCATAATTCCACAGGTCATAGTTCCACAAGTCATAGTTACACATGTCATAGTTCCAGAGGTCAAAGTTCCCTAAGTATAGGTTCTTGAGGTCATAGTTCTTTGGGTCATAGTTCTAGAGGGTGTAGTTATAGAGGTCATAGTTCATGGGGTCATAGTTCCTTGGGTCAAAGTTCTAAAGGTCATAGTTCCAGAGGTCATAATTCTAGAGGTCATAGTTCTAGAGGTCAATGTTCTAGAGATCATAGTTCCTGGGGTAAAAGTTCCAGAAGTCATAGTTCCTAGGTTCATAGTTCTAGAGGTCATTCCACAGGTCATATTTCCAAAGGTTTAAGTTCTTGAGGTCAAATTTTCCAAGGTCATAGTTCCATAGGTCAAATTTCTACGGGTCATAGTTCTAGAGGTCATCGTTCCACGGGTCATAGTTTTTAGGGCCATATTTCCAAAGGTCACTCCATAGTTCATAGTTCCAGATGTCATGGTTCTAGAGGGCGTAGTTACAAATTTCATAGTTCCAGTGGTCAAATTTGCAAAGGTCATAGTTCCCAGGATCATAGTTATAGAGAATTCCACAGGTCATATTTCCAAACATCACTAAAACATAAGGTCAAAGTTCCACTAATCATATTTACAATAGTCATAGTTCCAAAGTTCAAATTTCCAGAGGTCATAGTTCTAGAGGTCATAGTTCCTAGCGACATAGTTCCACATGTCATACTTCCACGGGTCATAGTTCAAGAGGTAAAAGTTCCCGAGGTCAAATTTATCGAGGTCATAGTTCTCGAGGTCAAATTTTCCAAGGTCATAGATCGAGAGGTCAAAATTCCACTGGTCATAGTTATAGAGGTTGTAGCTATTGTGGTCATAGTTCTAGAGGTCAAATTTCCATAGGGTGAAGTTCTAAAGGTCATAGTTCCATAGGCCATAGTTCATGGGGTCATAGTTCCATAGGTCATGGTTCCTGGGGTCATAGTTCCACATGTCATAATTCATGGAGTCATAGTTCCACATGTTTGTTCTAAAGTTCATAGTTCCACAGGTCATAGTTCCACAGATCATAGTTCCACAAGTCATAGTTCTAGAGGTCAAAGTTTCCAAGCTCTAAGTTCTTGAGGTCATAGCTCCTGAGGTCAAATTTCCCAAGGTCATAGCGCTAGAGGTCAAAGTTCCATGGGGTCATAGTTCCAAAGGTCATAGTGACCCTAGGAACTATGACCCATGGAAATATGACTTATGGAACTTTGACCTCTGGAACTATGACCCTAGGAACTCTAACCTGTGGAACTATGACCCTAAGAACTATTACCTGTGGAACTATGACCCTTGAAAATATGGTACGTGGAACTATGACCTCTGGAACTATAACCTATGGAACTTTTAACCCTCTAGAACTATGAGCTCAGGAAATTTGACCTCAGGAATTATGACCTGTGGAATGACCTCTAGTGTTGTTTAAGGTTTTCTCCCCCTTTCCTCTAAGAATTTTCATTTGTTTTGATCATATACTTTCCTAGGGATAGAAGAAGGAATATTAGGTTGTTTATTTTTTATATTTATTTGTGAAAGGAGTGTTATTGGATAAATCGGTGAATGTGGACATAAAATGATCTCCCTAAGTCCACCTAGATCTAGAAAAAAATGAGACAGGACATGGCTCTTTCCCTAAGTTTAATCATTGAATTTACTATCAAAGAAGAGATGAGTGGCATACCTTTGAATATTGCTTCCTTATGTCATTGTTGTCCCTGCTTCACTCCAGTGCTCTTGTGTTGTTGATCCTGCAATGGAGCACAAACCAACCAAAGTGAAAGCAACAATAGTGTGTTTAATGAAAACCTATACATGTGATCAAGGAGTCATGTAATAAAATGAGAGTAATTTTATGGGAAAGAAACATGCCATCATATTATATTAAGTAAAAGTGGAAGATACAACCAAGCCACCTTGATGTTGCAAGGTTCCCTTTTAGTGGCCCTTTTCTCCAACACACACACTTGCTTCAAACTTGCATGAAGATGACCCACAATAGCTTGATGAAAGAATGGAGATGTCAAGCATCAATTGAAATAGAGTTCCTCACACAATCTTCA
>ML813181.1:172317-203913 GCA_009831015.1 Picea engelmannii
TAGCTAAAGTAGTCGATAATTAATTGCAAACTGATATGCAGAAAACTTGAAACAAAAGTTTGATATATTGAAAGCGAAAGCTGTTACAAGACATCAACTTTCATCTCAGTCTGAATCATAAATCCATAGTCTGGTTCTCTCCATAGTGATCCTGGTTTATTACAAAAAATTGACAAGTATTCAAAGACTTCCCACAGGGTAAAACATCCCTGTGGGAATTATCAAAACAGTTTACAAAAATATGAGGATAATATCCCAAGTCTCTATTCCTGACTTAAGCTAACAACCTAAAAAAAAACCATATCCAAAGTATCTCCTAAACTGCCATAGCATGCCCAATTGATCATTGTAATTCGTATGCACCTGAAAGAAGACAAAAATAGACAATTTTAGAGGATATTTTATTAATAAAATTGTCAAAAATCTAATTTTTAAGACTAGCTACAGAATCTTGCGATTCTGTAGCTGGTCTAATTTGGACATAGAATCATTTCAAAACCAATTTGAATCTTAAAGAATTATATTCAAACTATTAAACAAATATTTGATCACTAATTAGAAACCAAACGAATCATTCAAATCGAAACTTGTATGCAAATTGAAACAAACTAAATCGTGGTCAACCGAATGGTAACAGAGATGCATGCACTCTGTTCAATTTGTTATCACCAATTTGGGGTAAACAGAATCGCATTAGATAATTCGATAATAATGAAATTATTTTCATGAACCAATTCCAATTGACACAAACTGTAACCGGTTAAACAAATCATGCATGCAATAGTTTATGTCGCTTCGGCCATCAACAAAATCATTGTCGAATCCAAACCAAATCAACAAGATCGTTTTTCAAATTAATAGAACTATATTAAACATATACAAATGATCATGCTAATCGTGGCACGTAGAAGTCATTTGCAAATCAAATCAAACAGGAATAAATCGAAATATTTTGGGGTCGACACAATCGTTATGAATCAACACAGCTCTATGATTTTAGCAAATAGATCTTTTGCACAGGTCGAATGTAATCAAAATCCAAACGAGAATATTGACTCAATACAAAACAGAGTCATTCCTGGTAAATTGAAGTCAACAGGGTTGTTTTGAGTCTATTAGGAACAAACGAAACTAATCGAAATCAAACCAAATCGATTATCCTAAATCAAACGAACAAAATTGATTCAAAAACAAATCAAACCAAATAAAAAACCAATCAATTGCTTATACTAAGCTGGGCACGACAACATCGCATAACCAAATCATAGCGACATTTCAGTTTAGTAAAATGAATCTACTGTACAGGATCCACAACATAACCGTTTTTTATGATCAAACTATAATAGAATCATTTCAAATGTATTAAAACGAACAGAGATAATTTGAAAGAAAAACCGAATCCGTTATATTAATTCAAGCAAACTCACAAAGAAAAATTCATATTGAAATTCATACCTGGAAAATCAGAAAACAACTCGGTCATGATAATTTGGAATTGACGAAGGCTGTTGCCGCTTCGACATTCCTGAAGACAATCGAACCAGTGGTTTTTTGTTTCTTGTCATTAGCTTGAAGCCTGTCTCTTTCTTTTGACAGCACTGTAACTTGGTCCTCTAATGATTTGATCTTTGATTGCAACAAGGGAACGTCGGTGTAATAACGCTCTAACCACACATTGCATTGGATGCATGATGTTTTCTCGGGCTTTGATATCACAGGCGAGGGTTTGTTTAAATCACCAGGGGTTTCATTATGCAGCTTGATTCCTGGGTAGTTAGGGTTGTTTTTGAGGCAAGGGGGTAAATTAGAGACATAGTCATAGGGTTTCTTGGAGCATAGGCCATGGGAATAGGGGTACTCTTCAGGTAGGAAACACTTGATATCGGAGTCCGAGTCCTCGCTCAGAACTATGGGCTTTTGGTGGATGTTTATCTTAGGTTTATTCATGGAAAGTCTCGATATCAATCAAGCATTTTTCTTACCCCTGTTGTCGACGGTAGGATTACCCTTGACTTTCTTACTCACATGCTTCTAGACGGCCTCAGTCTTGTCTTTTGTACATGGGTTGGTTAGGGTACCGGGTAGATCGATGTTAGGGAAATCCGAGGGTTTGGCAGGGGGTATAAGAATATGAAGTGGCACGGCTGGTCCATCCAAAGTCTCACTAACCACAGCCTTATCGATTTGAGCAGGCTTCGGATTAGAAAAGACATTTCTAGATAGAAAGGCTTGTCAATTATCGCCATGAAGGCTCAAATGATGGACGATAATGAGTCTAATTAAGACGTGATGAAAAAGGTTTCTATCAGCCTTCTCACGCTTGAATCTCTTAGACATCTTGTAAAGACTACGCAAGAAGTAATGCGGCATGTTCAAAGGATAGCCCATGAAATTCATCAATAACCGGAGGTGATACAGAAATACCAAACCATACCGACCTTCACAGGTCACAAATTGTTTCACAATTACCAAAAGATTGTGCCACCTAGGTTTGAGGGTAGAAATAGGCATACCTTTATCACAAGAGACAACCTTACTTGATACGAATAGTAATGGCCACGACACCTCATCAACTTTGGAATTTTTAAACCACCTTTGGCCTGTAGCCGACAATCCTGTAGCAGAGCTTATGAATTCTTTATTCATTTCGAGTTGTATGTCACCGACTTTAGCCCTGCACCCGTCAAAGGTGAGGGCGAATTGTTGGGCAACCGAAAGGTTGAAACCCTCGAACCTCTGTATAAACACCAACCAACCACTGTTTTCTAAATCCTTACGGGAATTATTGAATAGCAACAGAGCTTGGCTACCATTCGGCTCTATGCGCACCACCGGTGCCATAGACAGGAGCACACGGTGAGCAGGTTGCACGGGCTAGGGTTCAAACAGAGTATACGCAGGGGCAGAATGCTCACAGTCTTACTCGAAAACACCAAAGGTGACCTGGGATTGGGGGAAAGCATTAATGACAGAATGTGCGAAGGTGGTGGAGTTAGCTCAGCCCATGCAAAACAACCATTTCCAAAGTACAACCAACGACACATATAATGTTTCAAATCACTATGCATATGTTAAAATCCATGTCATTCAAACAACCAATGAAACCTATGGTAAGTCGACCAAACATTTGCGCGAGCAATAGTTTTATCATAGATTTAAAACCAAACAATGAATCGAAATCAATACCAAGGGTTCGATCATATGAAATATGTGTTGTGTGATATGATTTATACCAAGGGTATAACCACAACGCCAATCATTTTCATGAAACCAATGTGTCAAGGGAATCGATCAAAGACTAGAGAAATTAAACCATCAATAAACCAACGATTGAATCACAAGCCTTAACGAATCATATTAAAAATTAAAGAATGCAAAATGAATAAGGATCTTGGAGTCTTGTCGACTGTATAATCATAATCAAATTGGAAACGCAATGGGCATATCGACAAGAATGATCACAACAATCCAGTGATGATTTTAATGTGACTTCGGAAACCAAGTTTTCACGCTTGCAGTCGTGAAAACGAAAGCCAAGGTAAGTGTGCAAAAGAATGAAATAATAGTGTCGTTTTATTCAAGGATTGTGACGAAAATCAAGGTTTGAAAAACACTGGTGTAGGCAGCTTATAAGGACAGTAGAAAAATGTGAATTGACTGCTAACAATTGCAACACACTGGTAGAAGCAGTTATCTCTGCCAAAAAGAAAAAATTCAGATTAGGATAATGAGAAAAATTCTAACTCAAAAATAACAACCAGAAAAATCGTGTAAACATCTTCATTAAACACATATTACAGCAGTGTTTAAAGGATGAAAACTGATAACAGTCTTAAGACAAGCGAGCCACAATATTAAAGATAAAATCTTTAATACTGTTGACAGAGCCACCGCTGTCAGCAGGCGTCCATAGCCTCGACAGGGTTTCCATTTAACCCACTCTGATATCTGTATCCATCCCAAAAGTTCCAGATCAGAATAAAGGACATGTTAAGGTTAAGAGATTTCTTATTTACGAATTTTCATATACCCGACATTGCTTCGCTACCAACGGTCCTGTTCAGTACCCCGACGAACTTGTCTTTGCGTCATGCATGCATTTACCCGTTGCCAGCAGACCTGTTCAGCATCCCAGTGGGTTTACAAGCACTTCCCACAGCTCTTATAATGATTTATTTTGTTTTTTAACAATATATAGTCAAGCGGGGTGATGCTGAAAATTATGATATTTTAACATATTTTTTACAAGCCTCATCAGAATTTTTTAGAACTGTCCTTTATTAAGATCCAGAGATGTTTCATTTACAGAACCAACTTTCTAAGGCAGGGAGACATCTTCTGAGTCATTCCCTTAAGGAATAGGGACAGCGTAAAAAGATAATAGATGATCATGACAGGCTTCACTCAGAGATCGAAATCAGTTAACTTCTTTCAAACAACAAACTTTTTGCCAACAAAGATGTAAATTTCAAAAGTATACAATTGATGTTTATACAATTTTTTAGGAGTCATTTCAGTGAAGGAATTTTCTGTTTTCTTTGTCTGAATAGTTCAACATGTAGGTATGGGTTAAAACAAAAACTGATAAGCGCAAAGGAGAAATCGAAAACAAAACAACAAAAGAAAAGAAAACAAAAGCAAAATATGTACATAATATACAAGGGTTGTCATCAAGCGAAGTATCTTTTCAGGGCCTGGCCATTCACCGGATAGGTGTCAGGCTGTCCTTCTAGATTCTGCAATCGAAAAGAGCTGGGACCCAACTTCTCAACAACTAAAAATGGTCCAAGCCATAAGTTTTGAAATTTCGTGTTCTCTCCCTTTCCCTCATGCGGTTTATACCATTTTAGGACGAGATCACCTACTTCGAAGTTCCTATCAGAGGCAGAGTTGGAATCGAACCATCTTTTAACCAATAGTTGATGTTGATCTAAATTACGTTTAGCTTGGGCTCTTACCTCTTCCAGCTTCATCAGAGCGTTAATTCGGTTTTCCAAAGGGAGACAATCTTCTTCTTGAATTTTCTACGATAACTGTAGCAAAGGAAGAAGAATGTGTGGTGGAAGAATTGCTTCTCTGCCATAAACAAGAAAGAAAGGAGAGTTACCTATAGTAGCTTTTGGGGTTACCCTATCAGCCGAAATTGCGTTTAACAGTGCATTATGCCAGTTTTTGTGATTTTCAGCGACCGTTCTCTTGATGATTTTAATCAAGTTCTTATTTGTTGATTCCGCCAATCTGCTGCCCTAGGGATAATATCTAGAAGAATACTTCAATTTAATTCCTTTTTCCAAAGCGAACTCGCTCATCTCAAGAGAGGAAAAGTAAGAATCGTTATCGAATACTAAACAATCACGGATACCAAAATGAGTGATAATATTCGAATTTAAAAAGGCAATTACCTGACTTGTATTCACAGATCTTAATGCGGCAGCTTCAGACCACCTAGTAAAGTAATCTATGGCTGTTATGATAAACTTATGCTGTTTTGAGGATGGCGGATTGATTGGACCTATGATATCAGGGCCCCACTGCTAAAAAAGAGAATCTACTAAAACGGGCTGCAAAGGAAAGGCTGGTAGTTGTAACCGCCCTGATTCTTTTTGACAAATAGTACACTTACGACACAAGGCATGGGAATCTCTAAAAATCATGGGCCAGTAATAACCGGCTCTCAAAACTTTATGGGCAGTGGTGTCACCACCAAAATGACCACCAGCTTCTCCTGCATGCAACTTTAGTAAGACTTTTTCTGCTTCATCTTTCTCAAGACAGCGCATCAGTTCGCCATCAAAATTTTGACGAAACAGAATACCATTAACCAAATGAAATGAGACAGACTTTAATCTCAACGCTCTTCTTTTAGTGGGATCCAGGTGAAGGGGGGCTGACCCATGTTCAAGAAAGAATTTTATATCATCATACCAAGGACTGACAGAGTTTTCTGCACAGCAGATTACATTCTGATCGTGCTGTCCTACGGTTGAGTCAGTAACTAACTTGCCTAACCCTTGGCCTCTCACTATCTGAGCTGGGGTAATTTCTATGTCGTACTCCTACAAGGAGGTGACCCAGTTAGCCCTCTTTTCTCCTAGTTCTTTCTGCACTAACAGGTTCCTGATGGCTGGATAAGGGACAATGACTCAAGTCATCTCGAAACTTAGAAAATCAAGCTTTTAATGCAATAAAGAAGGCCATAATAGACGCTCCTTCTCTCATGAGCCCCGACTTTTCGCAAGACTTTACGCTCTACACTTTTGCTTCTGACGGTTCCTATGCTGTCGTCCTAACTCAAAATAACGTCGAGAACAGTGAAGTACCCATTGCCTTTATGAGCTCTATTTTCAAAGGCACTGAACTTAATTACCCAACGGTATATCAACAAGCCTACGCTATTTTCAAAGAAGTCAAGAACTTCCGGTCTTATCTTCCTAAATCTAGGACGAAAGTTCTTTCAGGGTCGATAATCATCTCTTTGCTTGACACAATAAATCCTAAGAGTTTACCCTGTTCTACTGCAAAGATGGATTTTTTAGGATTCAAGGAAATGTCATATTTACGACATCGTTGTAGAACGACTCTTAAATGAGTTAGATGATCGGTTTTGTTTTTGGAAAATACAGTCACATCATCTAAGTAAACTACGACAGACTAATTGATTAAGCCTCGAAACGCAATGTCCATCGCTCTCTGGAAAGTGGCGCCAGCATTAATCAATCCAAAGGGCATTTTCCTGTAAGCATAGGTGTCCCATGGGGTGCAGAAGGTAGTTTTAAGTTGGTTTGGTGGGGACATCGGGACTTGGTTGTACCCCGAGAAACCATCCAGTAAGGATAGCCTCTCAGAACCAGATACCTGTTGAAGGATCTGTTCCATGGGTGGGACAATATAGTTGTCTTTATCAGACGCTCTATTAAGGTTTCGGAAATCAACGCATAGTCGGATTTCCCCACTTTTCTTTCGAACAGGGACAAAGTTAGAAACCCATTGAGTGTGCCTGACAGGGAAAATAATCTTAGCATTTAGGAGCTTATTTAATTCTTTTTTGACGGTTGGTTCAAGCTTAGGGTGCATTTTTCTCAATTTTTGTTGAAAGGGTGAGGTTTGGGGTTTCATAGGAATGACGTGTTGTATGATGTTAGGGTCGAAATTTTTAAGGTCATCATACGTCCATGCAAAGACATCTTTAAATTCTTTGAACAATTTAATAAATCCATCTTTTTCTTGCTCAGAACATCCTACCCCTAGATTAATGCACTGCGGATTGTCCTTAGTTCCTAAGTTTACTTTTTCATATAATAACGAGGAACTATTGGTTTTACAGTTGACCGATTTTTTGAATTTATCTTGAAGATCATAAAATTTCTCTAATCTAACTACAGATTTAGGGATCGAATTTACCATGTCTGATGAAGATTTAGGAGTTCTCGGATCTGGTATTACCGTGAAATCACGCAAATTGTCATTGTGAGTGCATTTTTCTATGACCATGCCTTGAAAAGTTTCTTCCATATGCAGGAAGCTAATAATCTACTGATCGTCGTCAAAGACTCTCCAGTTCGTGATGTTGTCGGGAACGGATGGCCTGAACAACAGTTCAACGGAGAATGCATCTGGGGACAAGCCTTCTGCAGGAAAGAGTTTGGAAGCTACGTTAGCTAATAGATCAGCTTCAGAGTTATTCAATCTAGGAATAGAATTTATATTGAAAGAAGAAAATTTATTCATTAAATTCCATACCTCGGATTGGTATCTTTTAAGATGCAGAGACAGATAGTGGATAGAATCTCTTACCTGTCTAAACACGATTTCGGAATCGCCAAAGACAGTTAAGTTTTGAATGTTCATATCTAAAGCTTTTCTGAGACCCTGCAGTAAAGCCTCATATTCTGCTGTGTTATTAGTACATTCAAATTCTAACCTACATGCAATCAATGTTTTGTTACCTGCCGGATCGATAATAATGCAGCCTGCACCAGCTCCTTCTTTGGACTTTGACCTGTCAAAATAAAAAGACCAAATTCGATTTTTATCAGGTTCATGAGATCGTTGTGTAGAAGCTGCTGGTTGCATGTATGCTACAATCTCAGACTGTTGTTCTAGGTTGGTGATAGCTGAAGCCTCAACCATGAAATTGCCGAAAAAGTTATCCATCCCTTGTACTTCAGGTGAATCAGCAGAAGGTGTAAATGGTTCGTTGGGATCGTTCAAATATGTAACCGTGAACTTAAGGTAGCGTTCACGATTTACCTTGATCTTGTTGGGCTTGTCGTTCTCTGGAAGACATAGGTGAGACCAATCTGTCGTGAAATCACCGTGTAGCTACTCCGACTAGTCCCTGCTTAAAAACAGACCATACACTTTTGGAATATCCACAACATTAATATCAATGACTTCATGAACTTTGGGGTTAGACGATAATCTTATAAGCACATTCCTTAATTCGACTATAACTTTAACATTGATTCGATCAAGTTGTATGATTTTTAATGTCAAGGATTCAACTTCGACATTAATCTTCTGGCACACAGACCATGGCATCACATTGGATGACACTCCAGAGTCTACCATACAATTGTGCACGTTTCTATTAAAGATTTCGAAAGTTAACAAAAATGGAGGTACATTTCTGCGAGTGCTAAGGGTGGTAGTTTGTGGATTTTTACTTGCAATTTCTAAAGATACTTTATCTACATTGTTTACATTATTTACAGGAAGGCTTCCTTTATCATGAGGATCGGGATTATTCTTTGTGGAAGTCTTCTGAGTAACTTTGTTCTGAACAACCTTGTTTGAATTACCATTTTTACCATTCTTTGCGATATTCTGTAACATTTTTTGTAGTAGGAATGGATATTTCAATAACTCATAAACATAAATGTTAGCCCTTAACTTTTTAATATCTTCAACTAAATCATAATCTAAGTTGGGGTTTACATGACTCTGTTTAGTCTCAGCTGGTTTAGATTGCTTTGGAGGCGAAGTCGTAGTGTTTTCGGAAGAAGGTTTGTTTGTTGTCTTACTCCTAGTATTATAGGGATGTACTGTCTCGAAGTTAGCTTGAAAGATGCTATCTGAGAAGTGTCCAAAAATATTTGGAGAAGACTCCTCTTCTTGAACTATCTCTTGTTCAACTACCTCCTCAGGAATCTCAGGAGGCATCAAGTTATCTTGGGCTTCTAGAATCGTTTGAAGGGCATATTGCAGACTTTCTAGATTAAGGCCCTCGGTGGTTGGATTAGCTCAGCTGGTGGGAAAAGGCTTCCGGAATAGGGGCTTGTCAGGCCCTTTGATCGAGGAAGCTTCTTCGGTCATCCTTTTCAAGTCTATAACTTGATTCGATAGTTTTTAAACGACTTTAGTTAAGTTTTCTAAATCAGAGCTTTCAGGTTGTATTTTACTTTGAGTAGGTCTAGGGAGGATTTCGATCTTCTTTTTGGAAGATGAACTAGTCTCTGTTTCGTTGCTAGCAATGTCTTTTAGACTAAGTATGTCTTTTTCAATCTAGCTGGCCTCCTCAAAGGCTTCTAACAACGTGGCTTTCTTAGATCGTTTAACCCAAATAGCTATACTTTGATGCAAGGCTTTAGCATAGTAATCTATTATAAGATTCTTGGCAGGCATGGAATCTGCGGGGATTCGGTTCAGTGTTAATAATCTTTTATTAAAGTCTTTAACTTTCTCTTTTGGGTTCATTCTTAAGCTGGAAATCTCGATGACTAGGACTTCCGAAGGCTTAACTTCTCCGAACTTTTCCAAAAAGCATGACTCGAACTTTTCCCAAGACATGATGGTATGGGGTTACTGGGCAAAGTACCATGTGGAGGCATTGCCCTCGAAAGTATAGGGGAACAACCTACAGACTATGTCTTCATGCTCGACATTGCGGAGTCTTATGGCTAACATAAACTTTTTAATGTGATCTTCAATGATCTGTTTTGAGTCAGGGTCAAACTTGGGAAGCCACTTCTCTGGATGTTTGGGTAAGGGATGCTGAGCTCCAGGTACAACTACGGCATCATGGTCGAGGCAAGGTATAGAAGGATTGTTCTCGTTGGCCATTGGTGTAGTCGGTGTGGAAGGTTGAGAAGGGGAACTGCCTTGATCAGAAGAGTCTTCTCCAAAAGAAGAAGGGGATGATGGAGGTGGTGAGGGTGGTATTCCATATCCTCCTGCAGCAGGAGTGAGGATTTGATCTTTAGGGTTCACAGTGAGGTTAGTGCCTCTGAGTTGCTCTCTGATATCAGAGAAATATAAAGGTTGGTCGAAAGTTCGATTTGGTTACCTCAAGTGGGTTGAGGCACTATGTGTTCTTATGAGAGATTGACGGATAATCTCTTGTATGTCACCACCTATAGGATTTGGGGTTGTTGGATCAACTGTGATCCGTGGATCGTCGGTTGATGTGGTTGTTGTTTGAGGGGGAATGTTATCATTCGAATGACATCTTGTCACTATAGGTGAGCGATTAGGTGGTGGAGGAGTCTTACGACTGCCTCGTGCCATTAATAAATTTTAGGCCCTCCTTCTTGCGCCATTTGTTGACGGGCGAAATTGAACGCTCACCAACTGGAAGAGTGGATCCGGTCCGGGGTTGTCTAAATAACCCAAGCCATTTGGGATAACCCATCCTGATGCGTTTAGCGGCTCCGTTGGCCGATCTAAGTCCTAGAAAAACAAAAGAAAACTACTCTAAATTAACTAATCTAAATAAAAATAACAATTAAAAGAAACTAATAAACAAATCTGAACTACTAATATATACAATTTACTATCTAATACTATAATAACTCTACGAAATTTAACATTCAACTATCAACAGAATTAAATCTTAATTACAAATGTACAATATTTAAAAATTATAGATTTAGATGAAAACCTGCAAAAATCATTTGTAAACTGTCCTAAGACAGCAAAACTATTGTTTTTTGATTTTTTATAATTTTATGAGAAAGAAATAAACTGAAAAAAAACTATCTAAGCTAAGCAACTAAAATGATAATTCTAACTAAGAATCTAAACTATATATATATCTAACTAAACTACTTAAATAACACTAATAAATTAACTATTAAACAACATATAGAAAACTGACCTGAAGTAACGCTTGAGGTTTGTCCTGTGTATGATGGTCGATTCATCTTTTTGATGGGAGGAAACCCGCACCAGATTCTCCACGAGCTTCTCGTAAATGGAAAGCTACTGTGCTCTTCAAATATAAATAACAGGACAGACAAGACATAAAAAATTACAACAATCTTATAATTTACAAATCGTCGCAGCTAGATAAATCTGTGTGCAAAGACTTTTACAAAGTGATTCATTTAACGAAAAAGGTAAACCTGAAATTCATTAAACTTAAGCAGACTAATTGTTGTATTTTTAAATAAGAGAGATCAGACATGGACAACATATAAATCAAATCACATCAACGTGCAATGAATCATGATAGCTAACGTAGTCGATAATTAATTGCAAACTGATATGCAGAAAACTTGAAACAAAAGTTTGATATATTGAAAGTGAAAGTTGTTACAAGACATCAAATTTCATCTCAATCTGAATCATAAATCCATAGTTTGGTTCTCTTCACAATGATCCTGGTTTATTACAAAAAATTGACAAGTATTTAAAGACTTCCCACAGGGTAAAACATCCCTGTGGGAATTATCAAAATAGTTTACAAAAATCTGAGGATAATATCCCAAGTCTCTATTTCTAACTCAAGCTAACAACCTAAAACAAAACCATATCCAAAGTATCTCCTAAACTGCCATAGCATGCCCAATTGATCATTGTAATTTGTATGCACCTGAAAGAAGACAAAAATAGACAAGTTTAGAGGATATTTTATTGATAAAATTGTCAAAAATCTAATTTTTAAGACTAGCTACAAAATCTTGAGATTTTGTAGCTGGTCTAATTTGGACACAGAATCGTTTCAAAACCAATTCGAATCTTAAAGAATTATATTCAAACTATTAAACAAATATTTGATTGCTAATTAGAAACCAAACGAATCATTCAAATCGAAACTTGTATGCAAATTGAAACAAACTAAATCGTGGTCAACTGAATGGTAACAGATATGCATGCACTCTGTTCAATTTGTTATCACCAATTTGGGGTAAACAGAATCGCATTAGATAATTCGATAATAATGAAATGATTTTCATGAACCAATTCCAATTGACACAAACTGTAACAGGTTAAACAAATCAAGCATGCAATAGTTTATGTCGCTTCAGCCATCAACAAAATCATTGTCGAATCCAAACGAAATCAAGAGGATCGTTTTTCAAATTAATAGAACTATATTAAACAAATACAAACGATCATGCTAATCGTGGCACGTAGCAATCATTTGCAAATCAAATCAGACAGGAATGAATCGAAACAATTTGGGGTCGACACAATCGTTATGAATCAACACAGCTCTACGATTTTAGCAAATAGATCTTTTGCACAGGTCGAATGTAATCAAAATCCAAATGAGAATATTGATTCAATACAAAACAGAGTCATTCCTGGTAAATCGAAGTCAACAGGGTTGTTTTGATTCTATTAGGAACAAACGAAACTAATCGAAATCAAACCAAATCGATTATCCTAAATCAGACGAACAGAATTGATTAAAAAACAAACCAACCCGAATAAAAAAACAATTAATTGCTTATACTAAGATGGGCACAACAAAATCGCATAACCAAATCATAGCGACATTTAAGTTTAGTAAAATGAATCTACCGTACATAATCCACAACATAACCGTTTTTTATGATCAAACTATAACAGAATCATTTCAAATGTATTAAAACGAACAGAGCTAATTTGAAAGCAAAACCGAATCCGTTATATTAATTCAAGCAAACTTACAAAGCAAGATTCAAATTGAAATTCATACCTGGACAATCAGAAAACAACTCGGTCATGATAATTTGGAATTGACGAAGGTTGTTGCCGCTTCGACATTCCTGAAGACAATCGAACCAGTGGTTTTTTGTTTCTTTTCATTAGCTTAAAGTCTGTCTCTTTCTTTTGACATCACTGCAACTTGGTCCTCTAACAATTTGATCTTTGATTGCAACAAGGGAATGTCGGTGTAATAATGCTCTAACCACACATTACCTTCGATGCATGATGTTTTCTTGGGCTTTGATATCACAGGAGAAAGTTTGTTTAAATCACCATGAGTTTCATTATGCATCTTGATTCCCGGGTAGTTAGGGTTGTTTTTTAGGCAAGGAGGTAAATTAGAGACATAGTCATAGGGTTGCTTGGAGCATAGGCCATGGGAATAGGGGTACTCTTCAGCTAGGAAATGCTCGATATCGGAGTCCGAGTCCTCGCTCAAAACTATGGGATTTTGGTCAACATTTGGATTAGGTTTATTCCAGGAAAGTCTCGATATCAATCGATCATTTTCCTTACCCCTGTTGTCGACAGTAGGATTACCCTTGAATTTCTTACTCATAGGCTTCTTGACGGCCTCAGTCTTGTCTTTTGTACACAGGTTGGTTAGGGTATCGGGTAGATCGATGTCAGGGCAATATGAGGGTTCGGCAGGGGGTAGAAGAATATGAAGTGGCACGGTTGGTCCAGCCAAAGTCTCACTAACCACGGCCTTATCGATTTGAGCAGACTCTGGATTAGCAAAGCCATTTCTAGATAGAAAGGCTTGCCAATTATTGCCATGAAGGCTTAAATGATGGACGATAATGAGTCTAATTAAGTCGTGATGAAAAAGGTTCCTATCAGCCTTGTCGCGCTTGAATCTCTTAGACATCTTGTAAAGACTACGCAAGAAGTAATGCGGCATGTTCAAAGGATAGCCCATGAAATTCATCAATAACCGGAGGTGATACAGAAAAACCAAGCCATACTGACCTTCATAGGTCACAAATTGTTTCACAATTACCAAAAGATCGTGCCATCTGGGTTTGAGGGTAGAAATAGGCATACCTTTATCACATGAGACAACCTTCCTTGATACAAATAGTAATGGCCACGACACCTCATCAACTTTGGAATTTTTAAACCACCTTTGGCCTGTAGCCGACAATTCTATAGCAAAGCTTATGAATTCTTCATTCAGCTCGAGCTGTATGTCACCGACTTTATCCCTGCACCCATCAAAGGTGAGGCAGAATTGTTGGGCAACCGAAAGGTTGAAACCCTCGAACCTCTGTATAAACACCAACCAACCACTGTTTTCTAAATCCTTACGGGCATTATCGAATAGCAACAGAGCTTGGCTACCATTCGTCTCTATTCGCACCACCGGTGCTATAGACAGGAGCACACGGTGAGCAGGGTGCACAGGCTAGGGTTCAAATAGAGTATACGCAGGGGCAAAACGCTCACAGGCTTACCCAAAAACACCATAGGTGACCCGAGATAGGGGGAAAGCATTAATGACAGAATGTGCGAAGGTGGTGGAGTTAGCTCAGCCCATGCAAAACAGTCATTTCCACAGTACAACCGACAGCGCATATAACGTTTCAAATCACTATGCATATGTTAAAAACCATGCCATTCAAACAATCAATGAAACCTATGGTAAGTCGACCAAACATTTGCGCGAGGAATAGTTTTATCATATCTTTAAAACCAAACAATGAATCGAAATCAATACCAAGGGTTCGATCATATGAAATATGTGTTGTGTGATATGATTTATACCAAGGGTATAACCACAACGCCAATCATTTTCATGAAACCAATGTGTCAAGGGAATCGATCAAAGACTAGAGAAATTAAACCATCAATAAACCAATGATTGAATCACAAGCCTTAACAAATCATATTAACAATTAAAGAATGCAAAATGAATAAGGATCTTGGAGTCTTGTCGACTGCATAATCATAATCAAATTGGAAACGCAATGGGCATATCGACAAGAATGATCACAACAATCCAGTGATGATTTTAATGTGACTTCGAAAACCAAGTTTTCATGCTTGCAGTCGTGAAAACGAGAACCAAGGTAAGTGTGAAAAAGCATGAAATAATAGTGTCGTTTTATTCAAGGATTGTGACGAAAATCAAGGTTTGCAAAACACTGGTGTAGGAAGCTTATAAGGACAGTAGAAAAATGTGAATTGGCTGCCAACAATTGCGACACACTGGTAGAAGCAGTTATCTCTGCCAAAAAGAACAAATTCAGATTAGGATAATGAGAAAAATTCTAACTCAAAAATAAAAACCAGAAAAATCATGTAAACATCTTCATTAACCACATATTACAACAGTGTTTAAAGGATGAAAACGGATAACAGTCTTAAGACAAGCGAGCCACGATATTAAAGATAAAATCTTCAATACTGTTGACAGAGCCACTGCTGCCAGCAGGTGTCCATAGCCTCGACAGGGTTGTCATTTAACCCACTCTGATATCTGTATCCTGCCCAAAAGTTCCAGATCAGAATAAAGGACATGTTAAGGTTAAGAGGTTTTTTATTTATGAATTTTCATATACCCGACATTGCTTCGCTTCCAGCGGGCCTGTTCAGTACCCCAACGAAGTTGTATTGGCACCATGCATGCATTTACCCACTGCTAGTAGACCTACTCAACATCCCGGTGGGTTTACAAGCACTTCCCACAACTCTTTTAATGATTTATTTTGTTTTTTAACAATATATAGTCGAGCGGGGTGACGCTGAAAATTATGATATTTTAACATATTTTTTACAGACCTCATCAGAATTTTTTAGAACTATCCTTTATTAAGATCCAGAGATGTTTCATTTACAGAACCAACTTTCTAAGGCAGGGAGACATCTTCTGAGTCATTCCCTTAAGGAATAGGGACAGCGTAAAAAGATAATAGATGATCGTGACAGGCTTCACTCAGAGATCGAAATCAGTTAACTTCTTTCAAACAACAAATTTTTTGCCAACACAGATGTAAATTTCAAAAGTATACAATTGATGTTTATACAATTTTTTAGCAGTCATTTCAGTGAAGGAATTTTCTATTTTCTTTGTCCGAATAGTTTAGCATGCAGGTATGTGTAAAAACAAAAACTGATAAGCGCAAAGGAGAAATCGAAAACAAAACAGCAAAAGAAAAACAAACAAAAGAAAAATATGTACATAATATACAAGGGTTGTCATCAAGCGAAGTATCTTTTCAGGGCTTGGCCATTCACCGGATAGGTGTCAGGCTGTCCTTCTAGATTCTGCAATTGGAAAGAGCTGGGACCCAACTTCTCAGCAACTAAAAATGGTCCAAGCCATAAGTTTTGAAATTTCGTGTGCTTTCCCTTTCCCTCATGCGGTTTGTCCCATTTTAGGACGAGATCACCTACTTCAAAGTTCCTATCAGAGGCAGAGTTGGAATCGAACCAACTTTTAACCAATAGTTGATGTTGATCTAACTTACGTTTAGCTTGGGCTCTTACCTCTTCCAGCTTCATCAGAGCGTTAATTTGGTTTTCCAAAGGGGGACAATCTTCTTCTTGAATTTTCTGTGATAGTTGTAGTGAAGGAAGAAGAATGTGTGGTGGCAGAATTGCTTCTCTGCCATAAACAAGAAAGAAAGGAGAGTTACCTATAGTAGATTTTGGGGTTACCCTATCAGCCCGAATTGTGTTTAATGGTGCATTATGCTAGTTTTTGTGATTTTCAGCGACCGTTCTCTTGATGATTTTAATCAAGTTCTTATTTGTTGATTCTGCCAATCCATTGCCCTGGGGGTAATAACTAGCAGAATACTTCAATTTAATTCCTTTTTCCAAAGCGAACTCTCTCATCTCAAGAGAGGAAAAGTAAGAAGCGTTATCGAATAATAAACAATCAGGGATACCAAAACGAGTGATAATATTCGAATTTAAAAAGACAATTACCTGACTGGTATTCACAGTTCTTAATGTGACAGCTTCAGACCACCTGGTAAAGTAATCTATGGCTGTTATGATAAAATTATGATGCTGTGAGGATGGCAGATTGATTGGACCTATGATATCAAGGCCCCACTACTGAAAAGGAGAATCTACTGAAACAGACTGCAAAGGAAAGGTCGGTAGTTGTAACCGCCCTGATTCTTTTTAACAAATAGTACACTTATGAGACAAAGCATGGGCATCTCTAAAAAGCGTGGGCCAGTAATAACCGACTCTCAAAAATTTATGGGCAGTGGTGTCACCACCAAAATGACCACCAGCTTCTCCTACATGCAACTTTAGTAAGACTTTTTCTGCTTCGTCTTTCTCAAGACAACGCATCAGTACGCCATCAAAATTTTGACGAACCAGAATACCATTAACCAAATGAAAGGAGGCAGACTTTAATCTCAATGCTCTTCTTTTAGTGGGATCCAGGTGACGAGGGGCTGACCCATGTTCAAGACAGATTTATATCATCATACCAAGCACTGACAGAGTTTTTTTCACAACAGATTACATTTTGATCGTGTTTTCCTACAGCTGAGTCAGCAACTAACTTGCATAACCCTTGGCCTCTCACTATCTGAGCTGGGGTAATTTCTATGTCGTACTCCTGCAAGGAGGTGACCCAGTTAGCCCTCTTTTCTCCTAGTTCTTTCTGCACTAACAAGTTCCTGATGGTTGGATAAGGGACAATAACTTTCGTCCTAGATTTCAGAAGATAAGACCGAAAGTGCTTGACTGCTTTGAAAATAGCATAGGATTTTTGATCTACCGCTGGGTAATTAAGTTCAACGCCTTTGAAAATAGAGCTCATAAAGGCAATGGGTACTTCATTGTTCTCGGCGTTCTTTTGAGTTAGGACGGCAGCATAGGAACGGTCAGAAGCAAAAGTGTAGAGCGTAAAGTCTTGCGAAAATTCGGGGCTCATGAGAGAAGGAGTGTCTATTATGGCCTTCTTTATTGCATTAAAAGCTTGATTTTATAAGGCTCCCCAATGATATTGGGCATCTTTCTTAATTAGGTTCTGTAAAGGTCTGACCATTTCGGAGAAACTGGGGACGAGCCTCCTCACAAAGTTTATCTGGCCTAAGAAAGAATGTATAGATTTTTTGGATGTAGGAGGGGGAAGTATCGAGATGACTTGAATCCTTTCGGGGTTGATAATCATCTCTTTGCTTGACACAATAAATCCTAAGAGTTTACCCTTTTCTACTGCAAAGATGGATTTTTTAGGATTCAAGGAAATGTCGTATTTACGACATCGTTGTAGAACGACTCTTAAATGAGTTAGATGATCGGTTTTGTTTTTGGAAAATACAATCACATCATCTAAGTAAACTACGACAGACTAATTAATTAAGACTCGAAACGCAATGTCCATCGCTCTCTGGAAAGTGGCACCGGCATTAATCAATCCAAAGGGCATTTTTCTGTAAACATAGGTGCCCCATGGGGTGCGGAAGGTAGTTTTAAGTTGGTCTGGTGGGGACATCAGGACTTGGTTGTACCCCGAGAAACCATCCAGTAAGTATATCCTCTCAGAACCAGATACATGTTGAAGGATCTATTCCATGGGTGGGACAGGATAGTTGTCTTTATCAGACGCTCTATTAAGGTTTCGGAAATCGACGCATAGTCAGATTTCCCCACTTTTTTTCCGAACATGGACAAAGTTAGAAACCCATTGAGTGTGCTTGACAGGGAAAATAATCTTAACATTTAGGAGCTTATTTAATTATTTTTTGACGGTCGGTTCAAGCTTAGGGTGCATTTTTTTCAATTTTTGTTGAAAGGGTGAGGTTTGGGGTTTCATAGGAATGATGTGTTGTATGATGTTAGGGTCGAAAGTTTTAAGGTCATCATACGTCCATGAAAAGACATCTTTAAATTCTTTGAACAATTTAATAAATTCAGCTTTTTCTTGCTCATAACATCCTACCCCTAGATTAATGCACTGCGGATTGTCCTTAGTTCCTAAGTTTGCTTTTTCATATGATAATGAGGAACTATTGGTTTTACAGTTGAACGATTTTTTGAATTTATCTTGAAGATCATAAAATTTCTCTAATCTAACTATAGATTTAGGGATCGAATTTACCATGTCCGATGAATATTCAGGAGTTCTCGTATCTGGTATTACCGTGAAATCACGCAAATTGTCGTTGTGAGTGCATTCATCTAATATCGTGCCTTGAAAAGTTTCTTCCATATGCAGGAAGCTAATAATCTGTTGATCGTCGTCGAAGACTCTCCAGTTCGTGATGTTGTCAGGAACGGATGGCCTGAACAACAGTTCGATGGAGAATGCATCCGGGGACAAGCCTTCTGCGGGAAAGAGTTTGGAAGCTACGTTAGCTAATAGATCAGCTTCAAAGTTATTCAATCTAGGAATAGAATTTATATTGAAAGCAGAAAATTTATTCATTAAATTCCATACCTCGGATTGGTAGCTTTTAATATGCGGAGACAGACAGTGGATAGAATCTCTTACCTGTCTAACCACGATTTCGGAATCGCCAAAGACAATTAAGTTTTGAATGTTCATATCTAAAGCTTTTCTGAGACCCTGCAGTAAAGCCTCACATTCTGTTGTGTTATTAGTACATTCAAATTCTAACCTACATGCAATCAATGTTTTGTTACCTTCCAGATCGATAATAATGCAGCCTACACCAACTCCTTCTTTAGACTTTGACCCGTCAAAATAAAGAGACCAAATTTGATTTTTATCGGGTGCATGAGATCGTTGTGTAGAAGTTGTTGGCTGCATGTATGCTACAATCTCGAACTGTTGTTCTGGGTTGGTGATAGTTGAAGCCTCGTCCATGAAATTGCTGAAGAAGGTATCCATCCCTTGTACTTCAGATGAATCAGCAGAAGGTGTAAATTGTTCATTGGGATCGTTCAAATCTGTAACCGTGAACTTAAGGTAGCGTTCACGATTTACCTTGATCTTGTTGGGCTTGCCGTTCTTTGGAAGCCATAGCTGCTCCGACCAGTCCCTGCTTAAAAACATACCCTACACTTCTAGAATATCCACAACAATAATATCAATGACTTGATGAACTTTGGGGTTAGACGATAATCTTATAAGCACATTCCTTAATTCGCCTATAACTTTAACATTGCTTCGATCAATTTGTATGATTTTTAAGGTGGAGGGTTCAACTTCGGCATTAATCTTCTGGCACACAGACCATGGCATCACATTGGCTGATGCTCCCGAGTCTACCATACAATTGTGCACGTTTCTATTAAAGATTTCGAAAGTTAACAAAAATGATGGTACATTTCTGCGAGTTCTAAGGGTGGTAGTTTGTGGTTTTTTACTCGCAGTTTCTAAAGCTACTTTATCTACATTGTTTACATTATTTACATTATTTACAGGAAGGCTTCCTTTATCATGAGGATCAGGATTATTCTTTGTGGAAGTCTTCTGAGTAACTTTGTTCTGAAGAACCTTGTTTGAATTACCATTTTTACCATTCTCTGTGATATCCTGTAACATTTTTTGTAGCAGGAATGGAAATTTCAATAACTCATAAACATAAATGTTAGCCCTTAAATTTTTAAGATCTTTAACTAAATCATAATCTAATTTGGGGTTTACATGACTCTGTTTAGTCTCAGCTGGTTTAGATTGCTTTGGAGGCGAAGTCGTAGTGTTATCGGAAGAATGTTTGTTTGTTGTCTTACTCCTAGTATTATAGGGATGTACTGTCTCGAAGTTAGCTTGAAAGATGCTATCCGAGAAGTGTCCAAAAACATTTGGAGAAGACTCCTCTTCTTGAACTGTCTCTTGTTCAACTACCTCCTCAAGAATCTCAGGAGGCATCAAGTTATGCTGGGCTTCTAGAATCGTTTGAAGGGTGTATTGCAGACTTTCTAGATTAAGGCCCTCGGTGGTTGGATTAGGTCGGTTGGTGGGAAAAGGCTTTCGGAATGGGGGCTTGTAAGGCCCTTTGCTCGAGGAAGCTTCTTCGGTCATCCTTTTCAAGTCTATAACTTGATTCGACAGTTTTTGAATGACTTTAGTTAAGTTTTCTAAACCAGAGCTTTCAGGTTGTATTTTACTTTGAGCAGGTCTATGGAGGATTTCGATCTTCTTTTTGGAAGATGAACTAGTCTCTGTTTCGTTGCTAGCAGTGTCTTTTAGACTAAGTATGTTTTTTTTCAATCTGGCTGGCCTCCTCGAAGGCTTCTAACAACATGGATTTCTTATATCGTTTAACCCAAATAGCTATACTTTGATGCAAGGCTTTATCATAGTAAGCTATTATAAGATTCTCGACAAGCATGGAATCCGCGGGGATTCAGTTTTAAAGTTTTAAGAATATTTGATTAAAGTCTTTAACTTTCTCTTTTGGGTTCATTCTTAAGCTATAAAGCTCGATGACTAGGACTTCTAGAGGCTTATCATCTCCGAAATTTTCCAAAAAGCATGACTCGAACTTTTCCCAAGACACGATGGTATGGGGTTGCTGGGCAAAGTACCATGTAGAGGCATTGCCCTCGAAAGTATAGGGGAACAACCGACAGACTACGTCTTCATGCTTGACATTGCGGAGTCTTATGGATAACATATACTTTTTAATGTGATCTTCAGCGATCTGTTTTGAGTCAGGGTCAAACTTTGAAAGCCACTTCTCTGGATGTTTGGGTAAGGGATGCTGAGCTCCAGGTACAACGATGGCATCCTGGTCGAGCTAAGGTCTAGCAGGATTGTTCTGGTTGGCCATTGGTGTAGTCGGTGTGGAAGGCTGAGAAGGGGAACTGCCTTCGTCAGAAGAGTCTTCTCCAGAAGAGGAAGGGGATGATGGAGGTGGTGAGGGTGGTATTCTAGATCCTCCTACAGTAGGAGTGAGGATTGGATCTGTAGGGTTCACAGTGAGGTCAGTGCCTCCGAGTTTCTCTCTGATATCATAGAAATCTAAAGGTTGGTCCAAAGGTTGATTTGGTTGCCTCAAATGGGCTAAGGAACTATGTGTTCTTATGAGAGATTGACGGAATATCTCTTGTATGTCGCCACCTGTAGGATTTGTGGTTGTTGGCTCAACTGTGATCCATGGCTTGTCGGTTCATGTGGTTGTTGTTTGAGGGGGAATGTTATCATTCGAATGACTTCTTGTCACTATAGGTGAGCAATTAGGTGGTGGAGGAGTCTTACGATCGCCTTGTGCCATTAATAAATTTCAGGCCCTCCTTCTAACACCATTTGTTGAGGGGCGAAATTGAACACTCGCCAACTGGAAGAGTGGATCCAGTCCGGGGTTGTCTAAATAACCCAAGCCATTTGGGATAACCCACCCTGATGGGTTTAACGGATCCGTTGGCCGATCTAAGTCCTAGAAAAACAAAAGAAAACTACTTTAAATGAACTAATCTAAATAAAAATAACAATTAAAACAAACTAATAAACAAATCTGAACTACTAATATATACAATTTACTATCTAATACTATAATAACTCTATGAAATTTAACATTCAACTATCAAAAGAATTAAATCCTAATCACAAATGTACAATATTTACAAATTACAGATTTAGATGAAAACCTGCAAAAATCATTTGTAAACTGTCCTAAGACAGCAAAACTATTGTTTTTTGATTTTTTATAATTTTATGAGAAAGAAATAAACTGAAAAAAAAACTATCTAAGCTAAGCAACTAAAATGATAATTCTAACTAAGAATCTAAACTATATATCTAACTAAATTACTTAAATAACACAAATAAATTAACTATTAAACAACATATAGCAAACTGACCTAAAGTAACGCTTCAGGTTTGTCCTGTGTATGATGGTCGATTCAGCTTTTTGGTGGGAGGAAACCCGCACCAGATTCTCCACGAGCTTCTCGTAAACGGAAAGCTATTGTGCTCTTCAAATATAAATAACAGGACAAACAAGACATAAAAAATTACAGCAATCTTATAATTTACAAATCGTCGCAGCTAGATAAATCTGTGTGAAAAGATTTGTACAAAGTGATTCATTTAACGAAAAAGGTAAACCTGAAATTCATTAAACCGAAGCAAACTAATTGTTTTATTTTTAAATAAGAGAGATCAGACATGGAAAACATATAAATCAAATCACATCACCGTGCAATGAATCATGATAGCTAAAGTAGTCGATAATTAATTGCAAACTGATATGCAGAAAACTTGAAACAAAAGTTTGATATATTGAAAGCGAAAGTTGTTACAAGACATCAACTTTCATCTCAGTCTGAATCATAAATCCATAGTTTGGTTCTCTCCACAGTGATCCTGGTTTATTACAAAAAATTGACAAGTATTTAAAGACTTCCCACAGGGTAAAACATCCCTGTGGGAATTATGAAAACAGGTTACGAAAATCTGAGGATAATATCCCAAGTCTCTATTCCTGACTCAAGCTAACAAACTAAAACAAAACCATATCCAAAGTATCTCCTAAACTGCCATAGCATGCCCAATTGATCATTGTAATTCGTATGCACTTGAAAGAAGCCAAAAATAGACAAGTTTAGAGGATATTTTATTGATAAAATTGTCAAAAATCTAATTTTTAATACTAGCTACAGAATCTTGCGATTCTGTAGCTGGTCTAATTTGGACACAGAATCGTTTCAAAACCAATTCAAATCTTAAAGAATTATATTCAAACTATTAAACAAATATTTGATTGCTAATAAGAAACCAAACGAATCATTCAAATCGAAACAAACTAAATCGTGGTCAACTGAATGGTAACAGAGATGCATGCACTCTGTTCAATTTGCTATCACCAATTTGGGGTAAACATAATCGCATTAGATAATTCGATAATAATGAAATGATTTTCATGAACCGATTCCAATCGACACAAACTATAACCGGTTAAACAAATCATGCATGCAATAGTTTATGTCGCTTCAGCCATCAACAAAATCATTGTCGAATCCAAACGAAATCAACATGATCATTTTTCAAATTAATAGAACTGTATTAAACAAATACAAATGATCATGCTATCGTGGCACGTAGCAATCATTTGCAAATCAAATCAAACAGGAACGAATCGAAACCGTTTGGGGTCGACACAATCGTTATGAATCAACACAGCTCTACAATTTTAGAAAATAGATCTTTTGCACAGGTCGAATGTAATCAAAATCCAAACGAGAATATTGATTCAATACAAAACAAAGTCATTCCTGGTAAATCGAAGTCAACAGGGTTGTTTTGAGTCTATTAGGAACAAATGAAATTAATCAAAATCAAACCAAATCGATTATCCTAAATCAGACGAACATAATTGATTAAAAAACAAACCAAACCGAATCAAAAACCAATCAATTGCTTATACTAAGCTGAGCATGACAAAATCGCATAACCAAATCTTAGCGACATTTGAGTTTAGTAAAATGATTCTACTATACAGGATCCACAACATAACCATTTTTTATGATCAAACTATAACAGAATCATTTCAAATGTATTAAAACGAACAGAGCTTATTTGAAAGAAAAATCGAATCCGTTATATTAATTCAAGCAAAACTGCAAAGAAAAATTCATATTGAAATCCATACATGGACAATCAGAAAACAACTCGGTCATGATAATTTGGAATTGACGAAGGTTGTTTCCGCTTCGACATTCCTGAAGACAATCGAACCAGTGGTTTTTTGTTTCTTGTCATTAGCTTGAAGCCTGTCTCTTTCTTTTGACATCATTGTAACTTGGTCCTCTAACGATTTGATCTTTGATTGCAACAAGGGAACGTCGGTGTAATAATGCTCTAGCCACACATTGCATTGGATGCATGATGTTTGGTCGAGCTTTGATATCACAGACGAGGGTTTGTTTAAATCACCAGGGGTTTCATTATGCATCTTGAGTCCCGGGTAGTTAGGGTTGTTTTTTAGGAAAGGAGGTAAATTAGAGACATAGTCATAGGGTTTCTTGGAGCATAGGCCATGGGAATAGGGGTACTCTTCAACTAGGAAACGCTCGATATCGAAGTCCGAGTCCTCGCTCAAAACTATGGGCTTTTGGTCGACGTTTGGCTTAGGTTTATTCCGGGAAAGTCTCGATATCAATCGAGCATTTTTCTTACCCCTGCTGTCGACAGTAGGATTACCCTTGACTTTCTTACTCACAGGCTTCTTGACGGCCTCAGTCTTGAATTTTGTACACGGGTTGGTTAGGGTATCGGGTAGATCGATGTCAGGGCAATCCGAGGATTTGGCAGGGGGTAGAAGAATATGAAGTGGCACGGCTGGTCCAGCGAAAGTCTCACTAACCACAACCTTATCGATTTGAGCAGACTCCGGATTAGCAAAGCCATTTCTAGATAGAAAGGATTGTCAATTATTGCCATGAAGGCTCAAATGATGGGCGATAATGAGTCTAATTAAGCCATGATGAAAAAGGTTTTTATCAGCCTTCTCGCGCTTGAATCTCTTAGACATCGTGTAAAGACTACACAAGAAGTAATGCGGCATGTTCAAAGGATAGCCCATGAAATTCATCAATAACCGGAGGTGATACAGAAACACCAAGCCATACCGACCTTCATAGGTCACAAATTGTTTCACAATTACCAAAAGATCGTGCCACCTGGGTTTCAGGGTAGAAATAGGCATACCTTTATCACATGAGACGACCTTCCTTGATACTAATAGTAATGGCCACAACACCTCATCAACTTTCGAATTTTTAAACCACCTTTGGCCTATAGACGAGAATCCTGTAGCAGAGATTATGAATTATTCATTCAGCTCGAGCTGTATGTCACCGACTTTAGACCTACACCCGTCAAATGTGAGGGCGAATTGTTGGGCAACCGAAAGGTTGAAACCCTCGAACCTCTGTATAAACACCAGCCAACCACTGTTTTCTAAATCCTTACAGGCATTATCAAATAGCAACAGAGCTTGGCTACCATTCGGCTCTATGCACACCACCGGTGCCATAGACAGGAGCACATGGTGAGTAGGGTGCACGGGCTTGGGTTCGAATAGAGTATATGCAGGGGAAGAACGCTCAAAGGCTTACCCGAAAAAACCAGAGGTGACCTGGGATAGGGGGAAAGTATTAATGACAGAATATGTGAAGGTGGTGGAGTTAGCTCAGCCCATGCAAAACAGTCATTTCCACAGTACAACCGACGGCGCATATAATGTTTCAAATCACTATGCATATGTTAAAAACCATGCCATTCAAACAATCAATGAAACCTATGGTAAGTCGACCAAACATTTGCACGAACAATAGTTTTATCATAGCTTTAAAACCAAACAATGAATCGAAATCAATACCAAGGGTTCGATCATATGAAATATGTGTTGTGTGATATGATTTATACCAAGGGTATAACCACAACGCCAATCATTTTCATGAAACCAATGTGTCAAGGGAATCGATCAAAGACTAGAGAAATCAAACCATCAATAAACCAACGATTGAAATACAAGCCTTAACAAATCATATTAACAATTAAAGAATTCCAAATGAATAAGGATCTTGGAGTCTTGTCAACTGTATAATCATAATCAAATTGGAAACGCAATGGGCATATCGACAAGAATGATCACAACAATCCGGTGATGATATTAATGTGACTTTGAAAACCAAGTTTTCACGCTTGCAGTCCTGAAAACGAAAACCAAGGTAAGTGTACAAACACACGAAATAATAGTGTCGTTTTATACAAGGAGTGCGACGAAAATCAAGGTTTGCAAAACACTGGTTTAGGCAGCTTATAAGGACAGTAGAAAAATGTGAATTGGCTGCCAACAATTGCGACACACTGGTAGAAGAAGTTATCTCTACCAAAAATAACAAATTGAGATTAGGATAATGAGAAAAATTCTAACTCAAAAATAACAACTAGAAAAATCGTGTAAACATCTTCATTAACCACATATTACAGTAGTGTTTAAAGGATGAAAACTGATAACAGTCTTAAGACAAGTGAGCCACGTTATTAAAGATAAAATCTTCAATACTATTGACAGAGCCACTGCTACCAGCAGGCGTCCATAGCCTCGACAGGGTTTCCATTTAACCCACTCTGATATCTGTTTCCTGCCCAAAAGTTCCAGATCAGAATAAAGGACATGTTAAGGTTAAGAGGTTTCTTATTTACGAATTTTCATATACCCGACATTGCTTCGCTACCAGCGGACCTGTTCAGTACCCCGGCGAAGTTGTCTTGGCATCATGCATGCATTTACCCGCTGCCAGTAGACCTGTTCAGCATCCCGACGGGTTTACAACCACTTCCCACAGCTCTTTTAATGATTTATTTTGTTTTTTAACAATATATAGTCGAGCGGGTGACGCTGAAAATTATGATATTTTAACATATTTTTTACAGACCTCATCAGAATTTTTTAGAACTATCCTTTATTAAGATCCAGAGATGTTTCATTTACAGAACCAACTTTCTAAGGCAGGAAGACATCTTCTGAGTCATTCCCTTAAGGAATAGGGACAGCGTAAAAATATAATAGATGATCGTGACAGGCTTCACTCAGAGATCGAAATCAGTTAACTTCTTTCAAACAACAAACTTTTTGCCAACACAGATGTAAATTTCAAAAGAATACAATTCATGTTTATACAAGTTTTTAGCAGTCATTTCAGTGAAGGAATTTTCTGTTTTCTTTGTCCGAATAGTTCAGCATGCAGGTATGTGTAAAAACAAAAACTGATAAGCGCAAAGGAGAAATTGAAAACAAAACAGCAAAAGAAAAGCAAACAAAAGCAAAATATGTACATAATATACAAGGGTTGCCATCAAGCGAAGTATCTTTTTAGGGCTTGGCCATTCACCAGATAGGTGTCAGGATGTCCTTCTAGATTTTGCAATCGGAAAGAGCTAGGACCCAACTTCTCAGAAACTAAAAACGGTCCAAGCCATAAGTTTTGAAATTTTGTGTGCTCTCCCTTTCCCTCATGCGGTTTGTCCCATTTTAGGACGAGATCACCTACTTCGAAGTTCCTATCAGAGGCAGAGTTGGAATCGAACCAGATTTTAACCAATAGTTGATGCTGATCTAACTTACGTTTAGCTTGGGCTCTTACCTCTTCCAGCTTCATCAGAGTGTTAATTCGGTTTTCCAAAGGGGGACAATCTTCTTCTTGAATTTTTTGCGATAGCTGTAGCGAAGAAAGAAGAATGTGTGGTGGCAGAATTGCTTCTCTTCCATAAACAAGAAAGAAAGGAGAGTTACCTATAGCTGATTTTGGGGTTACCCTATCAGCCCAAATTGCGTTTAACAGTGCATTATGCCAGTTTTTTTTAATTTTCAGCGACCATTCTCTTGATGATTTTAATCAAGTTCTTATTTGTTGATTCCGCCAATCCGTTGCCCTGGGGGTAATAGCTAGCAGAATACTTCAATTTAATTCCTTTTTCCAAAGAGAACTCGCTCATATCAAGAGAGGAAAAGTAAGAAGCGTTATCGAATACTAAACAATCAGGGATACCAAAACAAATGATAATATTCCAATTTGAAAAGGCAATTACCTGACTGGTATTCACAGTTCTTAATGCAACAGCTTCAGATGACCTGGTAAAGTAATCTATGGTTTTTATGATAAAATTATGTTGTTGTGAGGATGGAAAATTGATTGGACCTATGATATCAAGGCCCCACTACTGAAAAGGAGAATCTACTGAAACGGGCTGCAAAGGAAAGGCTGGTAGTTGTAACCGCCCTGATTATTTTTGACAAATAGTACACTTACGACACAAGGCATGGGCGTCTCTAAAAATCATGGGCCAGTAATAACTGGCTCTCAAAACTTTATGGGCAATGGTGTCACCACCAAAATGACCACTAGCTTCTCCTGCATGCAACTTTAGTAAGACTTTTTCTGCTTCATCTTTCTCAAGACAGCGCATTAGTACGCCATCAAAATTTTGACGAAACAGAATACCATTAACCAAATGAAAGGAGGCATACTTTTATCTTAACTCTCTTCTTTTAGTGGGATCCAAGTGACGGGGGTCTGACCCATGTTCAAGACAAAATTTTATATCATCATACCAAGGACTGACAGAGTTTTCTGCACAGCAAATTACATTCTGATCGTCCTGTCCTACGGCTGAGTCAGCAACTAAATTGCATAACCCTTGGCCTCTCACTATCTGAGCTGGGGTAATTTCTATGTCGTACTCCTGCAAGGAGGTGACCCAGTTAGCCCCCTTTTCTCCTAGTTCTTTATGCACTAACAGGTTCCTAACGGCTGGATAAGGGATAATAACTTTCGTCCTAGATTTCAGAAGATAAGACCGGAAGTGCTTGACTGCTTTGAAAACAGCATAGGCTTGTTGATCTACCGCTGGGTAATTAAGTTGATCACCTTTGAAAACAGAGCTCATAAAGGCAATGGGTACTTCATTGTTCTCGGTGTTCTTTTGAGTTAGGACGACAGCATAGGAATGGTCAGAAGAAAAAGTGTAGAGCATAAAGTCTTGCGAAAAGTCGGGGCTCATGAGAGAAGGAGCGTCTATTATGGCCTTCTTTATTGCATTAAAATCTTGATTTTCTAAGGCTCCCCAATGATATTGGGCGTCTTTCTTAATTAGGTTCTGTAAAGGTCTGACTATTTCGGAGAAACTAGGGACGAATCTTCTCACAAAGTTTATCTGGCCTAAGAAAGACTGCATAGATTTTTTGGATGTAGGAGGGGGAAGTTTCGAGATGACTTGAGTCCTTTCGGGGTCGATAATCATCCCTTTTCTTGACACAATAAATCCTAAGAGTTTACCCTGTTCTACTGCAAAGATGGATTTTTTAGGATTCAAGGAAATGTCGTATTTACGACATCACTGTAGAACGGCTCTTAAATGAGTTAGATGATCGGTTTTGTTTTTGGAAAATACAGTCACATCATCTAAGTAAACTAGGACAGACTGATTGATTAATCCTCAGAACACAATGTCCATAACTCTCTAGAAAGTGGCACCGACATTAAGTTGGTCTGGTGGGAACATTAGGACTTGGTTGTACCCCGAGAAGCCATCCAGTAAGGATAGCCTCTCAGAACCAGATACCTGTTGAAGGATCTGTTCCATGGGTGGGACAGGATAGTTGTCTTTATCAGACACTCTATTAAGGTTTCGGAAATCGACTCATAGTCGGATTTCCCCACTTTTCTTCCGAACGGGGACAAAGTTAGAAACCCATTGAGTGTGCCTGATAGGGAAAATAATCTTAGCATTTAGGAGCTTATTTAATTCTTTTTTGACGGTCGGTTCAAGCTTAGGGTGCATTTTTCTCAAATTTTTTTGAAAGGGCGAGGTTTGGGGTTTCATAGGAATGACGTGTTGTATGATGTTAGGGTCGAAAGTTTTAAGGTCGTCATACATCCATGCAAATACATCTTTAAATTCTTTGAACAATTTAATAAATGCAGCTTTTTCTTGCTCAGAACATCCTACCCCTAGATTAATGCACTGCGGATTGTCCTTAGTTCCTAAGTTTAGTTTTTCATATGATAACGAGGAACTATTGGTTTTACTGTTGACCGATTTTTTGAATTTATCTTGAAGATCATAAAATTTCTCTAATCTAACTATAGATTTAGGGATCAAATTTACCATGTCATATGAATATTCAGGAGTTCTCGGATCTGGTATTACCGTGAAATCACGCAAATTGTCGTTGTGAGTGCATTCGTCTATGACCGTGCCTTGAAAAGTTTCTTCCATATGCAGGAAGCTAATAATCTGTTGATCATCGTCGAAGACTCTCCAGTTCATGATGTTGTCGGGAATGGTTGGCCTGAACAATAGTTCGACGGAGAATGCATCTAGGGACAAGCCTTCTACAGGAAAGAGTTTGGAAGCTACGTTAGCTAATAGATCAGCTTCAGAGTTATTCAATCTAGGAACAGAATTTATATTGAAAGAAGAAAATTTATTCATTAAATTCCATACCTCGGATTGGTAGCTTTTAAGATGCGGAGACAGACAGTGGATAGAATCTCTTACCTATCTAACCACGATTTCAGAATCGCCAAAGACAGTTAAGTTTTGAATGTTCATATCTAAAGCTTTTCTGAGACCCTGTAGTAAAGCCTCATATTCTGCTGTGTTATTAGTACATTCAAATTCTAACCTACATGCAATCAATGTTTTGTTACCTGTCGGATCGATAATAATGCAGTTTGCACCAGCTCCTTCTTTGGACTTTGACACATCAAAATAAAGAGACCAAATTTGATTTTTATCGGGTGCATGAGATCGTTGTGTAGAAGTTGTTGGCTGCATGTATGCTACAATCTCGGACTGTTGTTCTGGGTTGGTGATAACTGAAGCCTCGGCCATGAAATTGCCGAAAAAGGTATCCATCCCTTGTACTTCGGGTGAATCAACAAAAGGTGTAAATGGTTCTTTGGGATTGTTCAAATCTGTAACCGTGAACTTAAGGTATCATTCACGATTTACCTTGATCTTGTTGGGCTTGCCGTTCTCTGGAAGCCATAGGTGAGACCAATCTGTCGCGAAATAACCGTGTAGCTGCTCCGACCAGTCCCTGTTTAAAAAAATACCATACACTTTTGGAATATCCAAAACAATAATATCAATGACTTGATGAACTTTGGGGTTAGACAATAATCTTATAAGCACATTCCTTAATTCGCCTACAACTTTAGCATTGGTTCGATCAAGTTGTATGATTTTTAAGGTGGAGGGTTCAACTTCGGCGTTAATCT
>ML813181.1:249567-265547 GCA_009831015.1 Picea engelmannii
ATGTTTCACTTGACTTCTTCTTCCTTTTCTTGGAGGAAGATTCACTGAACTTGGAAGATGGAGGAAAATATTTTGTTTTTTGCTGAGGCTTGTGTTATAACCCTAATTTTCACTAGACATACTTACCTGGCATCAGGCCATCTTAGACTCCTTCTTTGCCAAAACACTATTGAACAACTCTTCTTAAAACCCCCCTTTATAAAGGCCCACACGCCCTTCTCCATTACTGCACGTGTGTACACACTAGTTGCCCCAATACAACCTGCATGTACCTACAAAAGCACGGAAAAATGAAAGTTGTTGACGGAACACACAGCTTTGGGCAAGTTAACTAAACCTTTCGGCCATGCATGGCTAGTCATTCGACCGAATACCTAGCTCCTTCTAGCCTATAAAAGAAGGGGTAGGGGTCCCATTTGAAACGAGGAAAAACATAGTAAAGAAACTCTACCTGAATTCGTATTCCCCTTTGCCCAAGATTCTACAACCATTTTGTGATTTCAACGAAGAAGAGAAGCAAGTGTGTTAGCAGTTGGTGCACAGTAAAAGAGGAGCCCAGGACCAGATTCGTGGAGCAGTGGTCGACTTCATCATTGTAAGTTTCTTTAGTGAAGTTAATAGTAAAGAAGTACTTTTCCCGTCCCACCATATGAGATTTTCATCGTTTATTGTGTACATATTGATTAAATCTCTAACCCATTAATTTGTAGATCAAATGCATGTGGAGTTCTTTGTTTGTCTTTGTGAATGGAGGTCAGCCTTGGGAGGAGAGTTGCAGTCAAAGAGCGACCAAGCGTGAAGAGGGATCGATATCAAATGCTAAAAATAAGGTATGTTCACTTGATCTTCTTAACTGTGTATTTGCTTAAGATTAATGGGGATTAGGTCTCGGATCATGGTAAAAAGTAGGAATCTTTAGGTCTTTTCTGCATGCATGATAAAACCCTAAGTGCTAGTCCATAGGGGGATTTCCCACTCACAACAGAATTGGCGACCATACTGGGGATCTCTAGGGTTTTTTGGGAGTCTTTTTGGGTATTTTTAAAAATTGGTTTCATTACTTGTTTTTAAAGTTTCTGCAAAAGTCTAAGCTAACAGAGATTCTGGTCTTCCATACCAGTTATCTCTGTTTCTTTGCTTGGATGCATTTTTTTACGGGACCCACAGAGGTACACATGGCCTATATAAGGCCTGCACACATGTACCCGCGCCCTACCTTCACACAACCCACGTGTACACACTAGCTAATGAAGTGTCAGTCGTGTGTATGATTTCAGAAGATTTCTTTTAGAGAGGCAGTCATCCTCTCCCCTGTCAGAAGTGATCCTTCTCAGGGGTTTTCTGGAACTCATTCTGGGCTCTGTGTTTGCAGTTTTATAGCTTAGGTTCTACCTTATATTGGTTTTGTTCTATGAAATTTTCCTTGAATTGTTTTCTTTTTTCTAACAAAATAAGTTTCTGAGTCTTCAAGAGATTCTTGTTCTCGATACCAGTGGTCTCTGCCAGTGTTTGATTGATTATATTTTCATTTTTGAAGATTTTCAGAAGTACATGCGGCCTGCATAAGGTCTGCACGCATGTAAATGCACCCTGACTTTACATATCTCACGTGCACATGCTAGTTGTTGAACTGTCAGCATCATGCCTGTGGAGAAAAAATTTTGTTTGAGGAGAGGCAATCATCCTTTTCTTTGACAAGAGTTTATACCTCTCAGGTTTTTTGGTCTCTGTCATAGCGGTCAGTAACTTAGGTTTGATCACAACAATAGCTTTCTTTTTCATTAAGAAGTTTTCCTCAAAATTTTCCTTTTATAGGGTTTTTAGACAAGTGTGAGAGTCCATTTTAATCTGCTTATGTGTTATTTTTAAAGTGACTCTTTGTGATCTACGCTTAGGCCATAATTTTTCTTGGTCTTTACTTGTCGATATTTTTTCTTTTTGCTTTGTGAGCATTGAAATAAAAAAAAAATACTTTATTTCTTTGTTTGGTTAAGTAGTTATTTGTTTGCATTAATAATCAGGAAATTTTTTTTCTTTCATAAGTTCTTGGTTGTTTACTTAGGACAATAAGTAGCTCATAGTCGAGAAAAATTATGTTTTGAGTTTGTTGTTGAAAGATCTTGAAAAAAAAATTAGTTTGAAAAGTTGATTAAAATTTGGGTCAAGAAGAAGTTCTTTTGTTTCCAGCTTTCTGTTTATTTTTCTTTCGTCTCTAAAACATCATTAGTTTCACTTTCATAACCTTTGACTTAAGACAAGCCATAAAAAATTAATGATTAATTAAAATCAACTAGACTTTATGTTTGTAGGGTCCATCAATTAGTCTAGGCTAGAGCCTTGATTTAGGTTGGAGAGGAAACTCTTCAAGGCTGCAAAACATACATAAGAGTATGTGCTAGGGAGTGTTAAAAGTCCAGTATCGTGAAAGTTATCTGGGACCCCCCTCTAACACAGGGGCTAAACACAAGGTCACGTGCAGAAAGGTAGCGGAGATAACCCCTCCAAAGTCGGACCAATCGTAGTGGAGAACACATATAGAGGGCTTGTCTTGGGATTTTGTCGATTGCATTTGCCACGGAGCTTCGTGGGTCTCGAATCTGTTTGAGGTCCTCATATGTCTTCCGGACCCTGTTTGAGATAACCCTTGATAGGTTTCGGGCTCGATACCCTCCTCATTGTGGTCTACCCGACTGTTGACTGTACCTGCCTGGTGATTGTTCGTGTGCTGGCAACCTAGTTTCCTATCATTTTTAGAGACATACAGAGGTGACTTCGGGGGTATACCGCGGTACCTAGGATAGACATTGGGCCACACTTTGTAAAGTATACCTGGAGGGTGCTTCCATGTTCAAGTTTCACTTGGACCGGTAAGTTTCTCTAGTGTTGGTTGTTGTAACTGTTCTTCCAACTACTTTAGTGTTTTCTTGTTTTATCTTGTAGGGTCTTTTTTCTAGTGTATGTTTTTTTTGAACGAATAGAAAGCCCTAGTGTGTCTTTGATCTTCTCACACAATGGAGGATCACGAGCTCCGCCGGTCACGGAGGATTCTTGACCTGCCACCAGTTACACTGGAGCCACCCCCACCACCGCTAAGGTGAAAGCTCGACCAACAAGGGTCTTTTGAAGCGACCGAGCCACAAGAAATTGTGCCCGACCAACATCCGGAGGAACCAACTATTTCATACTTTGGAGCGAAAGCTCTCAGTCCACCCGAAACTCCAACCACTAATATTTCATCGCCCATCATCGTACAGATTTATTCTTACGGGCGCCAAATAGTGTCACATGCAGCAATGGAAACAAATGCTGCCGCTTCTTCTGGGAATTCTTCTATTCCCACTATGGTTTTCACTACAGGGGGTGTTCCACCTCCTAACCCACCATCATCGGTCCGAGCCACCATGGTCTCGACTGCCTCTACCTCGAGCAGTGGTCTGATCCCATCTTTGACAGCGACCACTGCTCCTTTCACACAGAGTGTGGCAGGCCCTCTGTTCTCATATGGGATGCCTAGCACAGGTACAAGCCCTGTACTATCCTACTCGACTTTATAGACTTTAGGTCTGGGGGAAGGGAGCTCTAACGCTCCTATGCAAGGTCCCATGGGGGGCACTTCAGCTCCCTTTAACACTTTCCCTTACGGAGGAGGTCATATACCTCCTTTGTCCCCTTCGTTCGGCGGTACCCACCCGGAATCCACCGGGACAAACACACACCATAGTTCACTTGGAGTAGGGAGTCAAGGACCACCTTCTCATAAGATGTCGGTAGGGTCGACCATTTTCTTTGTTGGTGTGTTTGGTAACAATGCTTTCTCGTCGACTTCTTTCCCGACTAGGGGTAACCTCGGTTATGGCCAATCTAATCCTATGCAGGGTACTATTCCTGCACAGGGGGCAAACCAAGGAACTTCTTCCGCATCAGGACCTTGGAATTCTTGGCAAGGATCAGTTCCCTCGTCAGGAATGTCGATCTGGGGAAATTATTTTAACAACCAATGGAACCTCGGAAAATGTACAATACCTATACCCATGGGATCGGCATGGGGAAACCCTTCCCAAAGTCCTCCAAATGTAATGCATCCTCAACCATCTACGTCCTATTTCAGGAATCATCTGATGATGTCTCCGCAAACGCAAAATCCGTACGCTGGTCATGGTCATGGTTTTTACCAAAACCGTGGCCAACAACCCAACTTTTCCTGGCAACCTGGTGCCAGTGAAACTCTAGGCCCCTTTTTCCATGGTTATCATCAACAACAACCAAAACTACCTTTCTTGGCAACCTTACATTTTCCAGACTTGACAAGGTTGTTGAATGATCCCATCTTTCACGATCCACATTGGCCCCCTATGCCGACGAAATTTCCTTTGGACATACCAAATTTCGAAGCCAAGCCTAACGAAGATCCAGGGGATCATGTGACCACTTTCCATCTTTGGTGCTCATCTAATTCATTGAAATACGACTCCGTACAATTGCAATTGTTTCAACGCACTCTCATTGGGAGTGCTGCGAAATGGTAGATCGAGTGTTACACATTATTTTTGTCATCCCTATGACCATTAATGATGTAAACCTATCTGTTGCCTTCAGAAGGGTCAGTGGCCTGAGTTCCTAAAGAAAGAAGAGAGAAGAACTTTTCCTGAGAAAAGAAGTTGCATTCTCCTTTGTAAAAACCTTATTAAAGAGGATGTTCACAGGTTGCTATATAGGCAGGGTGCGAGAATGCCTTATTCTCATAGGATGCATCATAGCTACGTCACGAGGAGTTCGCTGTCTGCTCTATAGGCAGGGTGCGAGAATGCTTACACATGGGAAAAACGAGCATTTTCTCGAATCTCTAGAAGGAGAAACTTCCATGGTGAGGTGGCATCCGAATGGTTTGGATCTTACTCACTTTCATGATTTAGTGGGATCACCCTAACCCCCTCACCTTATCCTCTTCATATTATAAAAGGAGAGGAGCTCTCACGGAAAAGGGCTAAGTTGGATTTGGCTTGGAATTATTAACTTGGTTGGAGTGTCTTTGAGTTTTGCGTTTGTCAAGATAGATTGTGAATATTATCAGATCTATGATTTTAGAATTCTTGGAGTGGAAGTGTGTGGGGAACAAAGGACAGTTGGAAGGGACCTTACGACATCAAGGCCATGGTTGTAATCTCTCTTTCACATTTAATATGATACAGTAATATAATTCTTTCCTATAAAGCTTGTTGTGTTTTAGTGTATGATTCCTTGATCACATACATAGGTTTATATTGAGTTCATGCTATTACTATCACTTTGGTTGGTTGCGTTCTTTTGCAGGTTCATCGTTGTATGAGCGTTGGAACGGAGCTAGGATGGCGATGGTGAGAGGAAGCGACATTTAAACAGTATGTCACCTATATCTCTTTAGTTAGTAAATTCAATATTTAAAACTTAAGGAAAACGTCATGTTCTGGTGTGTTTTGTTCTAGATCTAGGTGGATCTAGGGAGATCAGTTAGTGTCTGCACCTACCGATTTATCTGATAACAAAATTGACGACTCCACTAGGGAATGGATTGTTTCCTAGTTAGTCTAGTTTCCCTTGCTTTGATTGCTTGTTTTCTGGTCTCTGAGTCTGTGGGAGATCCATCCAAACTCTCTGGATCTGAAAGTTCACTCAATTTTTTTGTCTTTTTTCCAAATTTTTCTTGCTTACAAACCTTCTCGCACCGTACCTTTTTGTGTCCTGCAAGAATCATTGATGTTCGCACCCTATTGTTCAGTTCAGTGCGAACTTCTCGCACCCTGCCTGTATCTAGACTGTGAGAATCCCTAATTCTCGCAATGTACCCCACTACCAGGTTGCGAACTTGTTTGTAATTTTTTGGGGGGATTTGGTCTTGCTATCTTTTGATGCCCAGTTTTTCTTTGATCAGCTGGATTGAACTTTTGGAGCCTATATTGATCAGTTTATAGTCTGCTTGACATTCTTTGAGTTACTTTTAGCCACATTGACTTTGTTTGGTTTTGAAGGATTAGTCTCTTGCTTTGAGTGTCTTTCAATTACAAAGCGTGTGTTTTTTTTAGAATTTTTTAGGGAAAGATCAGATTTCTTTTGAATAGTTCGCTTTAAAAGAAAACTTTTAGTTTGGGTTTCTTTGTTTTAACAAAGATCATTATTTCTTTTAGTGAAATTTTTGAAACAAAAAGATTTAATTTCTTTCTTTATATTAGATTGGGGGCATCCTTGCATTTGAAGTAGCGAAATTGCATGATTCTTTTTCTCATTTATTGAGAATATTGATATTGATGAGTTTTAAGATTTTGGGACATTATGCATATGGGAATGATAAATGTTTTCTCCTTCTCGTAGCATAGCTTTCATCGAAATGAAAAGATTTCATCTTCATCTCTTTCCATAATTTTGGAGTCGGTTAAAACACCATATTGTTCACGCCATTTTCCTCTTGAGTAACAACAACCATAAAATAAAGCGCTTATAAAAACTGATTAGACATTTTTTATACTTTCTGGTAGAAAACCTACATTAGATTAGTTGTAGGGATTTGGAATAGGTATGAAAGATAACTTTCCAAAGTTGCAAACAAACATAGAATCTTGATTTTGGGAGCGATTAAATCCACTTATTACATTTTTTCCTCGGAAGCCCTTTTAACACGAGGGTCAATCACGAGGTCGCATTGAGACTGACAGAGTTACTCACCCTACTTTGTTGGTCTTGGTGTAGAGGTTGCACGTATTATGGGGGTCGCTTGAGAGGTATACCCACAATGATGAGTGGAAGCCTTTCAAGTTGATTTTGGGCTAGATACCCTTCCCTTGCACATGGATTGGACTGTCGATTGTTTCCCCAGGCATCCTTGTAGTGATTGGTAACCTTAGTGGCCTATCTCTTTAGGGTCTTTACACAAGGTGACTGTGGAAGGGCAAGTCTTCATGGTACCTGGAATAGACGTTGGGCAAACTCACTCGGGCTCCTTGGAGGGTATACCCACAATTATGTGTGGGAGCTTGCACCAGGGTGTAAGTCCGTTAAGTAGGTCGTCAACGTAACTTTTCCACCCGCTCTATCACAGCCCCTTCTTACTTTGTTCTCGTGATGTTGGATTTCATCACCAACTAGTGCGTTCATTGTGAGAAGGTTTTGTTTGCTTTCTTGCTTACTATATTTTTAGCGTGTGTTGTTTGTTTTCCCTAGTGGACTCTAAATTGGATCTCTGTTTTAATAGCGTCAGTTCTCGGAATGACCAATGAAGGAACCCCTTTTCCAGGGGAACCTTTTATTTTTCCTTCTTATGGAAACATTGGTCCTCCTCACATCGCTACTTTGAGCCTTCCAGGTCTCACAATTGGATTACCAGTATGGTTTTTTTCCACTCAGGTAATCCTGAATGAAGTAAATGCTTCGGTTGTAAGCACTTCCCCCCAAGAACATCAACCTCATGTTGATCCTTCACCTTCTTCACCAGTAAGGTCTTCTTCACCTTCTTCACTTGCAAGGTCAACTTCCGTTTCATCTTCTTCGTCGAGTGAAAGTTTTGAATCTAGTAACCCGGTGAATAAGAAGAAGAAGAAAAGAAAGATAAACAAGGGTCAAAACCTCCAACCACTATCAAACATGTTGGAAATAAAATAGTTAGTGTTAATCGTGTTGGGAGTGTTGATGATGTCAAGATCACCCAAACAACTCGTAAGCCCAAGTACCTTTGCAGGCTTTGTAAAGGTAGCCATCTTCTTAATGAATGCCCTAGTCTATCCAAGGTTATAGAAGCATGGTCTACACATCCTCACCAACCCATGTCGTTAGCCTCTGAACAACATGCTGATGACTTCCCTTTGACTAGTCAAGATACCGTTGGGAAGAAGAAAAGTAGAGTCAAGTTCCTGTGCATGTTATGCAAAGGGAGTCATCTCACTCACCTTTTCCCTCATATGGACGAAGCCTCGAAATTACTGGAAGACATGACTATTTCACAGCCTCAACTTCCAGCTACTTATCACAAGATTACTCTTGACCCCCCTATAGTTGATGGAATGATCACTCCAGTCCCTTCACTGGTCAATCTGGTTGATCATGTCGTCAATCTGGTCACGTCCTTAGTTGAACCAGTTGATAAAGTGGTTGATCCGATACCATCATCAGTCAATCCCACTCTCCCCTCAGAGAGTGAAACTAAATCGGTCGATCCGATCCCATCCTCGGTCGATCCCCCTCTCCCGTTAGAGAGTGGCACCCAAGTGGTCGATTCGTTTCATTTGTCGACCCCATTCTCCCCTTGGCGAATGCAACCCAAGTGGTCGATCTGATCTCGTCAATGATTTGAAGGATGGAAATTTATTTTAAAATGTAGAAACCTTGGCGAATCTGACTAATCCTTCATATGCCAACTATAAATGTTCGGCGATATTTCTGTAAAAATATTCAAATTTATAAGGATTTTATATAGTTTTTATAAAATTTTGGCAATTTTTAGGGTAAAATAATTTTATCCTATAGAATTTGGGTGAATTATTTTTAAAATAGTGAATCTCGTTTTTGGAAAAACCATGGAAAATTAGCCCATGAGCGAAATTTAGCCCCTAAAATCATCCATGCTCGTCATCAGTCGATCCTACTCTCCCGCTAGAGAGTAAACCCGATATTGCCCATGTTTTTCTCATTGATACAAAATCTACCATGCCGGGGGCTATTCCTCCTTCTCCCATGGAACCCCCTCCAAGTTATGAGGCCATCCATTTTGATTGGGGTGTGCTAACTAGACCTCGTCTTCCCTCTCGCATTCCTTTCCAGATTACAGTACAGATTTGTGGTAGAGACGTTCCTCAGACACTGATAGATGAAGGTGCATCTGTTAGTATTTTGTCCTCTTTTGCTTGGCAAGATTTGGGTTGTCCTTCACTTGCGTCGGTTACGCAGAATATGTTAGCTTTTAACAAAAGAACTAGTCAACATTTAGGGACTCTTCCTTAGTTTCCTGTAACTTTGGGAGGGAAAACTGTCTTTATTGATGTCATGGTAGTCCAAGACCCCTTGGATTTTGTTTTACTCCTTGGGAGAGATTATGTCTATGCCATGAAAGCTATTGTGTCTACTCTTTTTTGTGTGATATTTTCCCCTCACGATGGACGGGTTGTGACTGTTGATCAACTTTCATTCATTGACCCCACCTGGATTGCCTCCCTGAATGGTTTTTATATGAAGGCGGTATCACCCCCGTCACATGTCAATTATGTGGCATTGTCGCCCATGGCTTCAAATTCTAATGACTTAGATCCAATAGTTGACATGGTGATCTCTTCGATAGGGTTGTTAGAGCATGATCTCTTTACTCCTGTCGCGACCCTCGACACGGTGTCCTTGTCTAGTGTGTTTCTTCCTTCCAGTGAAGACCTCTTGGAAGCCATGACCGAGTTTTGTCCCTTGACATGGTGTCATTCCAGAGCATTGTCCTCTTGGAATCCATGATCAAGAAGAGATACTCTGAGGATAGTTTTTGCGTCTCTGAGGAAACCTCGTTAAAAAATAAAACAAAGGTCTTTGAGCATGGTTTTTTAATTTCAAGCTCGTTAAAAAATGAAACCACTTACGAGGATAGTTTTTTTGTCTTTGTGGCAACCTCGTTAAAAAATGAAACAAAGGTTATGAGCATAGTTCTTGTTTCTGTTCCAAGCTTGTTAAAAAATGAAATAGTTTCCCCCCCTCTCTATTTGAGTCAAGTACTTCGTCTAGTATTTGAAGCTTCATTTCATTCTCCTTTGCAGTTGGATGAAACGAAGCTTGGGGGGAGTTTGCCTCAGCCTCTGGACTTCATGTTGAAGTTGAGCCGCTAGCTTCTTAAGCTGGGGGCTAAGTACCAACCATCCATGTGTTATGTGTTGGGAAGTCCAAGCATAGTTTTCTATGGTTCAAGTTTGTGTAAAAATGAAACCACTTACCTCAAGCATAGTTTCCTCTAGTTCGATCTTATGTAAAACTGAAACCAAGTCCAAGCATAGTTTCTTCTGTTTCGAGCTTGTGTAAAACTGAAACCAGGTCCAAGCATAGTTTGCTCTGGTTCAAGCTTGTGTAAAAATGAAACCAGGTCCAAGCATAGTTTTGTTTTGTTTTAAAGCTTGCGTAAAAATGAAAATAATCCCGAGCTTAGTCTTTGTTCTTTCTCATGATCGTAAATACATGAGAATAAGTTACTGAGATTAGTCTTTCTTCTTTCTCGTGCTCGTAAATCAATGAGAATGTAACCGAGTATACTTTTATCACTTTTTCAGACTCGTAAAGGTTATACGAAAAAGGAACCCACTGGAGTTCCCTTTAAGCTCTTTTCAGAATCTCTAAACATGAAAAGATTGTCGAGCGACCTTCTTCTCTTCACACTCATTAAAGTATTTGAAGAAAACGTTTGTTGAATGATAGTTTATCTCTTTTTTGGTCTCATCAGACTACTTTACGAAAAAGGAACTGAGAGAGTTCTCTTTAAGTGTTTTTCAGACTCTCTAAACATGAAAAACCCCCAAGTTTTCTTTCTTTGGACTCGTAAAACAAACATCGAACGGCCTATATGGGACCGAACCACTCCTTCCTAGGGTTCGTTAAACATACTCTTAGGGACTTGTCCGAAGGATGAGCTTAAATTGACAAGCATATGTTATCCTCCTCAAGCTTGCGTAAAAATAAAGAGGTAATTGCTAGAAATGGTTGGGGAAAAAATTGGGAAAGAAATATGTCTAAACCTGTATTCCATGGAAGAGTCACTTTTGAACATGAAACCCTTTCACTCACCTTGTTTCTAGGTTGGAAAATCCACTTGTCTCCTGATCATACTCCTTTATAAGATTACAAATTGGTCTGTGATCCCTGTTGTTGAGTCAGTGTGGTGCAAATGCCCACCTGGCACGCGTCCGCTCCCACCAGGACCTTCTTTTCCTTTAGCCCGAAGAGCTGAAACACTCTTCAAATCCCTTGTCGGGACTTTTCTACACCCACATAACTCACCTTATAATCTCCCTTCGCCCTTTCAGGAAATCAAGCCTCGCGTGATCGCGAGTCCTGCGCTTATGAGGTTGGGTCTTACAAATCCCCTAAACCCGTTGAATATTCCTTGAATGCTTACCTTGCTTCTATCAGGAATTTCCCCGTCGAGAAATCGGCCTTTGTGTTGTTGTGATCCACTTCTCCCACGGATCCCCGATTCCCGATTTGCGATGCCACTTGGCGTTGACTTCAGCGAGGGATTGACCCTTCGACACTTGTCCTTTTCTCTACGCCTATGGCCCACACCTCTGTACTGATCGAGAAATCGCGTATCGTGATTTCACTATGCTCGAGTCTCTCGTCTCCGGAAAACCCGATTCTCCGATTCTCGACTCTTCGGGGTCTCTCGCTACATGTCCTTACTGATGGACGGTTCTAAGCGCCCCGTTGGGATATCGTGAATCGTGATTCCAACCTACAATGATTTCACACTTATGAAATCCCCGATGGATTAAATCCCGATTCTTGTTCTGATGCCTGACACGTGTCCTTCCAGGCTCAACGGCTAGGATTCCTTTTCGGGTTTTCGAGACTCACAAGGCCTTGGATTCTTATCCTATGAAAACCCGATGAATCTGAAATCTGGATGACTCCTTCTCGACACACTAGATCTTAAACCCAGTGCAACTTTCCCGTGATCTAACGGCTAACGGGAAAACACCCACTGATCCAACGCTCACCAATCTCTCGAGCTTGGCTCGGTTGTGGTCGTAGCCTCCTCACACTTCTATGAGATCCACCGACTGGCAGGTTTTGTCGGTCTCCTCTATGAGATCCTGGCCGTTGAATTCCTCCTTGAGATTTCTCTGAAATGATTAAGAGTTCCTTCTAAGGACTTGCCTTCCAAGCCTGCGCTTGCAGCTCCTGCTCAAAACCTTCCTCGACACGAACCTTCTATGCTCCCTTTTAACGATATCACAAAAGGGTTCTATACCTCCTGAGCTTATTCACTCTGGCTTCTTCAGAGGAATTTATGTGCACTCCTTGCGCTCAGCGTTCAACAACTTCTCAAGTGTTGAATCCTCCAGACTCTGCGCACCTCCTGCAGCAGCAGTCCTTAGCTCCTTTTGATCAGATACACAACTGAGACTTCTTCTTCAGCATGCACACTTCTTGCACGGATTCAACAACTCACTTCCACTTCTGGGTGAATGAGAACAAAAGTTAAACTACTGAGCCTTCATCGACGCACTCCATGCGGATGAATTCAACTGCACACCTTGCAAGAATCTCCTGGCTCAGATAGAGAAACAATTGAAACTCATTCTCTCTCCCTCTCAGACTTCAATTGAAACATGAAATCACATGCACATCACATACAAAACAAATTCTCAACAGAAACAAACATTCATGAGCATATTACACAGAGAAAACAACACAAAACCATGTGCTTGAATCAAAGCTTTCTTCTATTAATTCAACTGCATATACATGGGTATTCTCCATACAATATCCTCTGCTCTATCTTCTGAATGATGGCTAATGTTACAATGATACAATGAGGGTGTCTATATCCATTTTCCCTCCTTTCATCTAAAACTGTCTAATCTGGAAATAAATCCTATCTACCTGCATTAACTAGATTAAATGCCTCCTATCTAGTTTAGAAAAGAGCGTATGGCTCGAGGTCTGATACAATATACAAAAGACGCTCCTTCATAAATGGTTCCTTGAAGGTTTGGTGCTTCATTAAAGACTTGCGCTACAATCCCAAAGAACTTCAAAAATTTTGGGTTTGTTTATCCAGTTGATCTCCACTTGATGTGTTGGCTCGCTTGCTGAGTTGGCGATGCTCCTGCATCATACTCCTCGGCTTGAAAACTTTCATGGGCTCCTGTCCATGAGCTCCTGCACGGTCTGTCCATGCTTTTGAATCTCTGCTTCAGTCTCCCAACTGGCATCTTCCACTGGATGGTTCTTCCATTTGACTAGATACTCGAAGTATTTCTTTTGCCTGGTCCTTTTGCTCACCCTCTTGTCAAGTATACACTCCATCTGTGGCTTTTCTGCAATCGGCATCTGCTTCTGCCACTGGATTTCTAGTTGTTCATCACTTCCATCTCCTGCTTCCTCAGCCTTATAGGGATATAAGTCTGAGACATTGAATGTCAGAGATATTCCGATCCCATCTGACAACTCAATCTCATAAGCATTTTCTCCCAATTTCTTTAGGACTCTGCATGGCCCAATTTTTTTCATTTTTAGCTTGTTGTATGTTCCCCTTGGGAACCTTTCCTTCCTCAGATGTGCCAAAAATAGATCACTAACTTTGAATTGAAGTTGTCTCCGACGTTGATCCGCTCTGCGCTTGTATTCCTGGTTTGTTTGCAGCAATCGCTGCTTCACCCTGTTGTGAAGTTCTTTCATCGCCTCGGCGAATTCTTCAGCGCTTGCACTCTTGGTCATTATCTTCTCTGAATCTCTCAGTTCAGATACTCCTCTTGGCTGTCTTCCATATACAATTTCAAATGGAATTTTGCTTGTGCTTCTGTTCACTGAGTCGTTGTATGCAAACTCTGCCTGCGGAAACACATTGTCCCAACTACTGTGGTGCTCTATCACCAAGCTTCTGAGTAAGTCTCCTAGACTTCTGTTGACCACTTCTCTCTGTCCATCTGTCTGTGGATGATAGGCAAAACTGAACATTAAATTAGTCCCCATCTTCTTCCAGAGTGTCCTCCAGAAATGTCCAATGAACTTTGTATCCCTGTCCGATACTATGATTCTGGGTAAACCATGAAGTCTAACAATTTCCTTGAAAAACAAGTTTGCGATATGAATCGCATCGTTGGTCTTCTGGCATGGAATGAAATGTGCCATTTTCGAAAACCTGTCGACCACCACAAAGATCGAATCATGTCCTCTTTGCGTCCTCGGTAATCCCAGTACGAAATCCATGCTGATTTCATCCCATGGCCTCTCAGGTATGGGTAATGATTGGTAGAATCCCGCATTCTGCTTTATGTCCTTTGAATGCTGGCAAATTCTGCACCCGTCAACAAAATTTTTGACATCTGACCGCATCCTCGGCCAAAAATATGCTTCGCTCAGCTTTGCAAATGTCTTATCATGGCCAAAATGTCCTGCTAGTCCTCCGCTGTGCTTCTCTTTTAGCAAATTCTCCCTCATGGAGCAATTTGGAATGCATAGCTGGTTGCCTCTGAACAACAATCCATTTTGGATCATGTAGTCCATCCATGGGCTTCTATCTCTGAGAACTAGATTCTCAGCTGCTTCATATGCCTCTGCAAAATCTGCATCACCTGCATACATGTCCTTTAGATTTTCAAAACCCAATGTTTTGACTCGGAACTCCTGCAGCAGCAAACATTTCCTGCTCAAAGAATCAACCACTTTGTTAGCAGTCCCTGAAATGTGTTTAATTACAAATGTAAAATTCTGCATATACTCTACCCATTTTGCATGTTTCTGATTCAGCTTCTCCTGCTGAGTCACAAACTATAATGCATGATTATCACTATACAGAACAAATTCCTTTGGGATCAAGTAATGCCTCCACTTCTTCAACGCCTGTATGATAGCATAAAATTCATTATCATACATTGAGTACTTCACCTTTGCCTCATCCAGCTTCTCGCTGAAATATTCAATTGGTTTGTCCTCCTGGCTCAAGACCGCTCCTATGGCAAAGCCACTTGCATCACATTTCACTTGAAATGTCTTCATGAAATATGGCAACACTAATACCGGTTGTTCGGTGATCTTTCGCTTCAACAGATTGAAGCTCTTTTCTTCCTCTTCAGTCCAATGAAAAGATTTATGTCTTTTCTTGACTGTGTCCATCATTGCTGTGCTAATTCCACTGAAGTTCCTAATGAATTTCCTGTAGAAACTTGCCAATCCATGAAAACTTCTCACCTCGAAAACATTTCTCGGTGATGGCCAATTTTTAATTACCTCCACTTTACATGGATCCATCTTCAATTCATTTGCTGATATGACAAACCCCAAGTAAATGAGTTCTCTCTTCATAAATGAAGACTTCCTCACACTGATCAACAACTTCTCTTGTTGTAGCTTCCTCATTACTGCAGCTAAATGCTTCAGATGTTCTTCCTTTGTTTTGCTGAAAATCAATATGTCATCTAAATAAACAATGACAAACTTACCAATGAATTCCTTCAGCACTTCATTCATCAGCCTCATGAATGTACTCGGTGCATTCGTCAAACCAAACGACATGACTAGCCATTCGTATAACCCTTCGTTGGTATTGAAGGCTTTCTTCCACTCATCGCCTTCCCTCATGCAAATCTGATGGTATCCGCTTTTCAAATCCACCTTTGAAAAAAAATTTGCTCCGTTCAAGCAGTCCATCAAGTCATCCATTCGTGGCAATGGAAACCTATAATTGATGGTTATTTTATTGATGGCTCTGGAATCAGCGTACATTCTCTAGCCTCCATCTTTCTTTGGACTCAGTATCGTTGGAACGGCACACGGACTTAGACTCTCCCTGACCAGTCCTTTATCCAACAATTCCTATACCTGCCTTTTGACCTCTTCATTCTTCTGCGGCGTCAACCTGTACGCTGCTTTGTTTGGCAAACTGGCCCCTGGTATGAGGTCTATGTGATGGCTCACGCTTCTCATCGGCGGCAACGAATGAGGTAATTCGTCCACCACTATATCAGTGAACTCTTCTAATAGTTCCTGAATTCTATCGGCAGATCATCCACTCTTGTGTTGGTCAAAACAACTCTCGATTTCCTGACCACAAAGAATTGTGGATCTTCCTTCTTCTTTACTTCTACCAGAAGTTCCTTCCCACTCATGAGAAGTATCCTGTTGTTTACTTCCGGTTTCACCTCCTGGTCTTTTATCGGAAGTAACATGTGTGTTCTCCCATTCTTCTCTAAGGTGTACGTATTCATCTTTCCATCATGAATTACGTTTCTGTCATATTGCCATGGTCTGCCTAGCAATAAATGACATAC
>ML813181.1:271854-285610 GCA_009831015.1 Picea engelmannii
TGTAGCTACCTTTGGAAGTCATTACTTCCCTTGAACAAAAACTATTGATTATTTCTCATATATTGTGCATGGTGTATTGTGGTGTATTGGTGTAACTCTTATACTATTGATTATTTCTCATTGGATATAATTGAATGGTTTAATTATAAGTTGAAAAAGGTTTTTAAATTGTACTTGATATTGATTCACCCCCCTCTCAGTATCAACACTATGCTTTTAGAATTCTTGGAGTGGAAGTGTGTGGGGAACGAAGGACAGTTGGAAATGACCTTACGACATCAAGTCTATGATTGTAATATCTCTTTCACATTTAATATGATAGAGTAATATAATTCTTTCCTATAAATCTTGTTGTGTTTTAGTGTCTGATTCCTTGATCACATACATAGGTTTATATTGAGTCCATGCTATTACTATCACTTTGGTTGGTTGTGTTCTTTTGTAGGTTCATATTTGTATGAGCGTTGGAATGGATCTAGGATGGTGATGGAAAGAAGAAGCGAAATTTAAACAGTATGTCACCTATCTCTCTTTAGTTAATAAATTCAATATTTAAAACTTAAGGAAAGCGTCATGTTTTGGTGTGTTTTGTTATAGATCTAGGTGGATCTAGGGAGATCAGCTAGTGTCTGTACCTACATATTTATCCGATAACATCGAGCTCGACCGCTCGAGATATTCTTCCTTCGACGACTTTGCAATGGCATTCCAAAACCATTTCCAATTACCTGTGAGATACGACACCGACATAGAATTGCTAGCCAATTTTGAACAGAAAAAAGCGGACCATATCTCTGATCACATACGAGAATGGAGACATCGAAAGAGTTTGATTAAGGTACCAGTCCCACCAACATTCCTTCTTGAGTGGTTCCTTAAGTCTTTGGTCCCACAGCTATCCAAAGACGTCACAACGTCGAGAGTGTTTTCCGAAGAAGATGCCATCATGAGAGCTCAACAGCTTGAGCTAATTTATTCTCAGTCTGGTTTAGTGTATTATATTTTTCCAGATGCACCACGATCCATAATTGATAAAACCATATAGAGAGTTGGACCACATGCCTATGGTATTGTAGGTTCAGCAGAAACAAAGTCCGCTGAACAACTGACAAAAAAATTGCAGCAATTGTCTATACAACACACAGTGGCCAGCCAAACTACTGTTTCAGTTGCTCCCCCTACCCAAACGTCGGATGTACACAGTGTGCAATCGACAAATTTGAAGGCCACCCAACAGCCTGATGGAAACAAAAAACAATGTAAGAAGGGTAAGGAAGATAAGAAACCCACTAATAATGCTAGTGGGGGAAACACCGAGAAACAGAAGGCGAAGTATTCGTGTAACCTATGCACGGAAGACCACCCAACCCACCAGTGCCCCTGGCTTGCAGAGGCCCAAAAGTTTGTGTCACAACAACATCCTGTTGTATTAATGAATCCATTTCAACATGGGAATAACCTAACCCAAGCATCTACAAGTGTGGAAGGGGGCAGTCAAGGACCCTCTCCGTCTTCAAACAATCCTGCATCCGCGAATGTGTATATGATGAAAGGTGATGCTTTTATATCGACTAGAGCACATGACTACATTAAGCCAAGCACCTCTGAGAAAGGTAAAGAAGCTGAAATCCCATCTCTTCCTCTCCAGATTGAGAAGACTTTGGGAAAAACGATGACACACATCCCAAAAGGTGTTTTCAAGAAAGATTCTCACAACCCAAATGCAAGGGTCACCCAGAACTACTCTGTGGTGGAGGATTTGTCTCAAATCTCTTGTGAGATGTTCGATTTGGAGGTCCTCCAAAGCTTCCCTTCCCAGAGGAAATATTTGTCATCCGCTTTAGGATCTGCTGAGACTTGTAATCCAGGTACAATCATGCTGGATACAACTGACTTAAAACCTCGTCTCCCTTACCACATAGCATTTCATATAGTAGTGGCTTACCCCACAAAAAAATTTACTCGAAACATTTTCCGCACAGTGGTTGATGAGGGCGCCTCGACATGCATCATGTTGTTGGTGTGTTGGAAGGCCATTGGTCAGCTCGTTTTAGTCTCTGTCACCTACTCTTTTTACCACTTTCAACGGTTGTTCGTTCTGACCACATGGCATCATCCCCTCTTTCCCTATGCAGTTAGGAGGGAATACCATGTGCGCCGAGGTAGAAGTAGTCGACGCATCCCTCGACTACAATATCTTGTTAGGTAGGAGTTGGACCTATTCCATGCAAGCAGTGGTCTCTACAGTTTTTCAGGTCTTGTATTTTCCACACGAGGGTCGGATCGTGACCATTAATCAATTGTCCTTCTCCCGACCTGACCCTTCATTGGGGTCATCCACGGTCCCAATGATTGATAATCCTAAATTGTGCGTTGTCAATGTAGGGGTTGGTTTTTTTCCACATTTGATGGGTACTTTCTATTACCCGCCTCCTCAAGGCGATATCAAGTTCATATCAGACCACCATAAGGTTGAGATTTTCCAAGTTTCATAGTTTCGAATGACTTACTTCAATGATCCATGGATTCTTCCTTCCCCATCGGACATGATGGAAGGGACAGGGCACCATGGTATTTCCATGCCCTTGTCCGTGGCAGAAGTAGCGTACTCTTTAGTCCAGCAAGCTTCAGTCGACACCGAACCATCTCCTGCACAAGAGTTAGATCTGATTCCAGAGCCTATTTGGGCTCAGGGTTGCCTCCCTGATACCAATTTGTTAGACTTAGTCTTTCCCTCAGACGAAGCAATCATTGAAGCTATGAATAGTCTGGACAAACACTGGGACGATCTCCATCACAAATCATACTTTCTCCCAAAGTTAAGCAGAATCGAAGCAGGGGAATTCACCTTGACTATGACTGGAGTTAGGTCTTGTTCTATCAATCCCTTTGCTACACATGAGGTTTATGCCGAGGGTAATATGGAAACTATCGTTGAAACTATACCGATTAATATCTCCTAAACCCCTAGTGTCGTGGAGAATGTTTTCATCGGAGTTGACTGTTCCCCTGAAGAGATTCAAATCTACACATACTTATTTAAAAAATTCCGCAATGTTTTTGTCTGGCCTTACGAAGAAATGCCAAGCATTGGTCCAAAAATAGTCGAACATGAAATCACAACTTATCCTAATGCCAAGCCAGTTCGGCAGAAGCTTCATCCAGTTAATCCCAGGAAAGCAACAGTTATTAAGGTTGAAGTAGAGAAACTGCTCAAAGCAGGTTTTATCTATCTTGTCCATTTGACCCAATGGGTGTCAAATCCTGTGTTGGTCAACAAGAAATAGGGCATGATTCGCGTATGTATGGATTTTCATGATTTGAATAAAACCTGTCCAAAAGATAATTTTCCCACACCATTCATTGACCAGATAGTCGATGAATGCGCCGATTGCGAGGCTTTTTCTTTCATGGATGATTTTTTGGGATATAATCAAATACAGATTAAACCCGAAGACCAACACAAAACAACTTTCATATGTCCATGGGGTACGTTTTCCTATCGTAAGATTCCTTTTGGTCTCAAAAACGCTAGAGCTACCTTCCAGCGGGCCATGTCTTTTTCTTTCCATGATATCAAGCATATAGTCGAAGCCTATTTATATGATTTAGCATCACGATTTCGTAAGAGAACGGATCATCCCACACACCTCCAACTTATCTTTGAGTGATGTCGCTACTTTCGTATTCGCTTGAATCCAAACAAATGTAGCTTTTGCATAACGTTAGGATGGCTGCTCGGTTTCATAGTCTCAACAATGGGGATCATGGTCGACCCTCTCAAGGTGGAGGCAATACTTTAGTTGCCTCCCCCACATACAATCCTTCAGCTTCAAAGTTTACAGGGAAAAAACAAACTTTTTGAGGCGTTTCATAGCCAACTATGCCGAGATCACAAAGGGCTTTATGCGTTTTCTAAAGAAAGACGTCCCTTTTCATTGGGATGAAGCCACTCAACACTCTTTCAATGCACTGAAACATGCCCTCATGACTGCCCCTCTGCTATGACCACCTAATTATAACAAAGATTTCTTATTGTACGTGGCTGTGACAGAGTCGACTATCAGTATGGTATTAGTTCAGGAGGATGAATTCCTCTCAGAATATGTGATTTATTATCTGAGCCAAGGCATGGTTGGACCGGAGCTCAATTATTCCCATATTGAAAAACTGGCATTGGCATTCGTTCATGTTGTTCAATGGTTTCGTCATTATATTTTGTTTCGCAAGACCATTGTCATTACCGTTGTGAATCCATTTCAATACGTATTAACACGACGCTTCACTGGTAGGAAGATCAATCGATGGATAGTTTTTCTCCAAGAATTTGACTTAGATTTTGTTTTGGCGAAATCCAAAAAGTCACTGGTCTTTACGGAACTCATCTCGGAACTTCTGGTTGAATCCAGTGAGGTTATGCCCGAAGAGTCTCCTATTAGAGGAGACATGTTTTTTATCGCATCTTCGGATCCCTCGTATAGAGATATACTTGTCTATCTCCAGACTTTGAAGTTCCCCACCTCTACTTCTCGCGATGAGCATCTCCGTATACGCCATCAGGCTAAGAATTATCTCATACTCGATGACGCTTTGTATCGCTGAGGTGTAGATTGCATCCTTCATCGATGCCTCACTCATGAAGAAGCAGTTATCATGCTTAACGACTGCCATACTGGAGCATGTGGAGATCATTTTTATGGGTTGGCAACAACCCAAAATATTTTGCGAGCCAATTACTTTTGGCCAACGTTAATCAAATATTGTATTGAATCTGTCAAGAAGTGCCACCCATGTCAGATCTTCTCTCGGAAAATGAGGGTACATCCTACTCCCATGTTTTTTGTCGTCACAGTTGTCCCCTTCACCAAGTGGGGGATTGATTACACTACATGCAACCCTCCTTCAGCAAGGGGTCACGTTATATCATTGTAGCCGTAGACTACTTCACGAAGTGGGTCGAAGCTATGCCAACATTTAGAGATGATGGAGAGACTGCAACTCTCTTTTTGTTCAACCAAATAATCGCAAGGTTCGGTGTCTCGAGAGAGATTGTCACTGACCATGGCAGCCACTTTCATAACCAAATGATGACCGAATTAACATCAGATCTTGGGTTGTAGCAAGAACATTTGTCACCCTACTACCCCCAAGTGAATGGTCATATGGAAGCTGTAAATAAATATCTTAAGATCATCCTACAATGAATGATCAATTCGGCCAAGTCAAATTGTCATTTGATGTTATACTCGACATTATGGGCTTACCAAACGTCGGTTAAGACTGCAACCGATTTCTCACCTTTTCAACTCGTTTATGGGCTGGAAGTAGTCTTGCCTATAGAATGTCAAATACCATCCCTAAAGTTGGCAGTACAGTTACTGCCAAACACTTCTCCACTTGAAGAGCGGTTATTATACCTTGAGAAGCTCAATGGACAACGTCGTGATGCGGCCCTGGCCAACGAGGCTCACAAACAAAAAGTCAAGTGTCAGTATGATCGGTCCGTTCGTCCATGGATTTTCTCTGAAGGGGACCTTGTCCTAGTCTATGACCAGGATAAGGACTCCCTAGGGGAAGGCAAATTCAAACCCATGTGGTTCATACCTTTCATCGTAAAAGAGATTCCAAAAAAGGGCGCTTATCGTCTGGTAGACTTTGGAGAAATTCTTTGGCGGAGCCTAGAAATGGGCTCTACCTCAAGAAGTATTACTCATCGGTAGGTCACCTTGGGTAACTTTTTGTAACATATGTATAGTCTTTGTACTATTACTTTCTGGTTGTTTTCGGTTTTATGGACGTGTCATTTTTTATGTTATCTTTTCTCACTGTGGAAGATGTCAAGTGAATCAGAGGTGTTCGTTGGGTACGTAAACGGTGCTAGATGGCACACTCGGAGGCTTGCCTCCACAGCTTAGGTAATTTTTACACCTCAGGGCCAGTTATTATCCTCGTGAGGTATATGTTTAGGCGACACCACAAACAATGTCGCCGAATACAACGCAGTTATTAAGTTGCTTCGTGATGCTCTGTCATTTGGTATCTCTCACCTTCGGGTATATTTAGACGCTCAGCTAGTTGTGTCTTACTTAAATAGAGTCTACCGTGTTCATGATCCTACTTTACATCGACAATTCCTTAGCGTGTGTCTCTTAGAACGAATCTTTGATTATATTACATATTTTCATGTTCCTAGGAGATTAAATCAAGTCACAGATACTCTAGCTAATCAAATCTTAGATTGGCATCTCACACACATATAAGAAAGACATACACATGCACATGTAAATACATTTTTAAAGGAAAAAATAATCCATAAGACATGAAAATCCATATATAATATCAAAATCATCAGAGTACATAGGCGGGTGGATGCGCCTCAAAAATACAACTAGTAACGAGTCATGGGGCTTATGCCCTAAAAACATATACAAGTAGTGCCCTCAGCATGTGAGAAGTCCAGCCTAACTAAGGACGGGGCCTGTGGGCCCTGTTGTAATAATCAACGACATTTGCCAAACACTGAAAAAGTCAGACCTATTGTTGTTGAGTTTATAATTTAAGGATGTAAAGTATATCGTCAAGGCATCCGTAAATATAAATATAATTAAAGGATAAGAATAAAGAAAGAAGAATAAAACAGAATCAGTTTCTCAATTGTCTCTGTCTAGCTTCACATTGTTCTTGGATGCTGATATCTCTCTCAATAGCAACCCATGAATGTTCTAATTCAGCCTGGTTTGTTGTTGTTTGTAGGATGGTATTAAATAGGTTTAAAGAAATACTGGTTTGATCTTGAAGACCAGGTTCAATGTTGGGTTGTCTGCTATTTGGGGCAGTCATGGAGAATAAGATTTTATTTAGTCGTGAAAGAGTTTAATTAATTGTTACTTCAGTCTTTTAAGAGATGAGAATAGAAAAAATAGTTTTGAAATTCAAAACATTAATGTAAATACAGTCGAGGCCGTTTCCTGGATTTGCAACAATTTGAGAATTATAAAATAACAGAGAAATACTACTAGAAATACGAGGCTTTAATCAAGAAAGAATCTCATATTGTAACAGGAAATAAAGAAGAAAAGCGAAATTTCTAATGAAGTGTTAAGTATTATGGTTCAAATGATTCACAGGTCTTAAAATCACTGATAGCAATTTCAGAGGAAAAGCTGTAAATAATTTGATAACCGAATCAATCTAAACTATAAAAGATGTACACAATAAACTTCAAATTGATCATTCATTAGAAAGGCATTGAAAGAAAAACATATAAAAATATAGTAAACAGGGTTAAAGAACACATAGCTACAAATTGGCAGGATTCAAAATCTCATCTGTATCATATATTACGATGGATTGGAAAACCTTTAATACAATTGACTCTCTCAAAGAACAAAATCCTTTTCTCAGTGTTCTGAAAATATATTTATACATGATCATCAAATATTTTCTCGTTGGTGATTAACCAACTTCCTAAGATTACGGTTACATATATGAATAATGTCAAACCGTTTACATTTCTTTTCTAATTTCTAATGATGAAAATATTCAAAGAATACTTTTACGTTTGTGTTGATGAACTTCCTTTCTCCGCCTCAAGATAGTGAACACACTTTCCCAAAAATTTCACTAAAACTCTGGGAGCGTCTGGTATCTCTTTTGCCTCAAATATGAAGAATCTTTTCTGTAATTCAGGAAAACGATCTTCTATCATATTCCCTGTGAACTTAATAGTTTGCAACTTTAAGTTTGGGATTACCATCCATTTATTGATTTCAGAGATATTGATTACATTAATTTTCGGGATCTCCACCTTCATTTATTCCAAATCTTCCTTGAACCTTAGCTGGTGCTTGACAATGTTAATCTCCCCTAATAATCCAGGACAATCATTTTTTCCAATATTTAATGACGTATTTTCCAAAAGATCAAAAATCCCCTGACAATCTTCATTGATATCTCTAGTTATTCTTTTATTTTCAGCTAGGTCTGATTCCCACACTTTAAGTATTACATCTCCTTTAACCTGTTCTGAAATGGATAATTTCTGAATCTTTCTGACTTCTTCCTTTGTTGAAAAGGCTACTGCCTTTTGGAAAGTAGCTCTGGCCACTTTCACTTCTCTTTCCTTCTGGAGAACATTCTCCAAGGATTTATTTGTTTCTTGAAAGTAATTATGGACCACTTCCATATTTAAAAACACTTTATGTTGTTCTTCTTCTATTTTCAAATGTATTCCTAATGCTTGTGCCTGGAAAATTTCAAGTTCTACTATTTGATTTGTAATAGAACTAATTTTATCTTGTAACTGTTTATTTTCTTCTTCCTGCTTTTGGACCTGTGCCTATGTGAGTTGTATTATCCGTTTTGCCTCTTCTAAGCCTGTTTTCATTTTCTGAATTTCTTGAATATCTTTTAGTCTAGCTTGTTCTAGACCCCTTTTTATTCCCCAACTGATATTTCTCTCAGTTTCTTTCAATTTATCTTGTAGCTGAGCTATTGTTTGGTCATTTTGTTCCAGCATGGTTTTCAAACTACCAACAGAATATATATTTGCCTATGCTATAGCTCCCATCGTGCCTGTTAACTCTGTAGCAAATTCTCCATATTTAAGTTTCTTTCCATCTATAATGACCCTATGTTTTTTAATCATCCCATCTCCTCTTGGATGGATTTCCTGTTTCAAGACTGCTCTTCTCTTTTTACTAAAAAAATAATCTGATGAAGGGATCTCATCCCTTGAAATTGGCTCTAGATCACTGACATACAAAGCTCCTTCGTGGGGGTTTCCATACATTGACTGTAATGGGGTCAAGGAAGTAATTGGACTTCCGAGCTCTGTCGATGTTGTTCCTCCTGTATTTTCTGGAACATCCTTAGGGATTTCTGGGGGTGTTTCTAGATCCTATCCCTTCCCTGTCTCTGATTCTTTTGTCTGGGAACTCTCTGTGTCTTGGGAAGGTGTCCCAGTATCCTTCATATTGCCTTTGGTATTTGTTTTGTCCTGTATATTTGTTTCAAATACTGGGGGAGGCCCTTCCTGCTCTGGAGGTGGGGTCGAATCTTCACCCTGCAAACTCTTGGGTGGACAACTTCGCCTATGGCTCTGGAATGACGCGAATCCGATCTGTGAGTCAGGTGGCAAGGACTATACTATGTTCAGTACTTCTTCATAGGATTTAACATCCTTGAATACATCATCATAGATAGATGTTTCATTCTCATAGGATTTTAGATTATAATGCATAAAATGCCTGCTTATTACTTGATAGGGGTCATGCTTTATGTGCTCAATATCTACTAATTTTACTTCTTCTAATGATTCAGCCTCTACTTTAGAATGGCCTAGATTTAGTAAAGAAAATTTCCCAATATGTACAAGGAAAGTTGGCCATGACTTCTTCTGAGATGTTCTTAGTTCTAATCGAATGCCACCCTTTACTATCAGGTGGGCTACCTCCCTGCACACCAATCTGTCCGGTAGGAATTTAGGGAGTGCATGAGGGGGAATGGAACAACCGTAAACCCTAATGTAGGAAAAATTCTCCTCAATAAACTAGTTGGCAATTGCTTTAAGATTTTCTGTGACTGTATTAGAAATGCGAGGGGGTTCGCATCCAAAAAATATTTTATGCATCGGAATTATAACAAAATGACAAAATTCATCAAATGCATCCTTAGCATTTTTATCCCAAAGGGAAAAGTGATATTTATGAATGGGTTCTGGATAGGTAATGTTCCAACTCCAATTCATTAAGGGAAAAGGAGTCACATAGCAGATTGCATCCATAATGTATGTTGACATGTAAAAGGCTACCGGTTGTCCCTTTGATTTTGCTGCTTTGTAGTTTGAGATTTCTTGTGTTAGGTTATCTGACAAAATCTTATGCCAGTTAAAAGCATACCCTTCTGAAGCTTATTCTAAAAAGGGCACCCAATCTACATGAAAATGGTAGGGATCTTTTCTCCCGAAAAGTCTACATAGAATAATGGCTACGTATACCATATATTCATTCAAGGATGTTGTAGCATAAACCCCATGGGAATATCCTCTAAACTTTGATGGACACCTCCACCATTCTCTAATCATATCAGGATATGTTCGGTCTACCTCAGTGCTTTATTTCCTTTGAAACTCTGATAAAAACTCGACATTAAAAGAATGTTTAGGATTTGGCAAGAGTTTATACATTACTTGTATGTGTTCTGGCCTGAATGAGATGACGATAACTCCTTGATCATTTAAGATACTCCTTGTCGGGATATCAACCTTTTCCAGGGCCCAACTGATCATATCATTGTATGCCACGATCCGAGGGCGTGCAGCGATCTTATGAAGCTCTGATTCAACTATGTCCTGATAGTGATTCTCAGAATCAGGATGAGCATTCCTGAGTTCACCTTCTAGAAATTCTGAAATTTGAGTCCAAGATTTAATGGAATTTATAGCATGTGGTGTGGTGTCAGAGATGATATCTCCTTCCTGTGTGTCTTCACTCTTCTTTGGTGTCTTTCTCGGTGCCATGACTTTACTTTAAATGGAAAACCTGTCACAGAAAATGAATGAATGAGCTCAACTGAGTGTTTCTTGCGCTTGATAAAATGAAAACACAGACATTCAAATGCTCTTTTAATTCATTTAAAGGTGACGGGATTGACACAACTGACAAGAATTCAAGGCATTTAATGCAGAAGATATTTTACCGAGATACGCATTTAATGGCCGTATTTTAGCACCTTTGGATTTTTTAAAGAAAACTCGATACACTTTACTCAATCGGAAACCGAAACATGAATGAAACTTTAAAAAGAATGATTATTATTAATCCCGCTTTGGAAAAAGGTTAATTGGTGCTAGTCATAGATTAAGACTGAAGACTTTGCTTTTCGGGATTTCGGGGATCATGTTGGTTAGAAGTATGTCATCGATGAAATCCGATCTCCGAAATCGTGAACTCGCGACGTGTTAATTAAGACTTAAACGTTTTAGTGAATTAATTAATTGATATTAAGCGTTTCGGGATTTTGAAGATAAAGTTGTCGAGAAGTATGTCATCAATGAAATCCGATCTCCGAAATCGAAAAATCGCGATGGGTTTTTAAAGACAGGACTCTAAATCATCTTAATTAACTAATTAATCATGATTAGGGACAAAACAACGTTAGTTTGATTTAACACGAATTATGGATCGGGGTTTCGTGATTCGGGATTTCGGGAATCATTATGACAAGAGATGTGTTATCACTAAACCGCGAATCCCGAAATCGTGAAATGATTATCTTAACCCTTAACCTTTTACATTACAGAATTAATTAATCAGTGTTTTAACTAAGACTTCTTTAATTCGGGAAATCGGGGATCGGGATTTCGCAATTCAATTTGTATTGAAAAAATATGTTTTCAGCAAACCCCGAATCCCGAAATTTTTTTAAACTTAACCTTAAATCCGTTAGTTTTAAAACTTATCATGATTAAAATAATTTTATAGAAAAGGCGTCGGGATTCTTATAATTCTTTAAGGTTTTTTTGCCTTTTATTATTCAAATAATTGATTTCTTTGAGAAATCGGTACCACGTTTGGGAGTGATAACGAAACTTATGCTTTGTGAAAGGCCGAAACCCAAAAAAGGAAAATTTAGGCCTTAGGGATAAAAAAATTAAGAACTGTTTCAACAGGACCCATGTCTGTGGCGCCCCCACTACGTGAGGTTGCATAGATGGTGGCAGATCCTCAATCTCTGCCATGGGGACTGTGTGAGTGAGCGAGGTAAAATTCCGCTCTACTCGTCTCAGAACCCTCTCAGCCTCACCGGATGGAAGCTCTTCTGCTGCTATTGGTCCCCCTCCGGCGGTGGGTGCGGCCCCTGGCTGAGGATGTCGCCTATTCCTCACATAATCCGTTGGTCGCGCTGGTCCCACATCTGCACATAATACACACATATTTGTCAAATGCTCTGGTATAAAAAAATGATATATATATAAAAAAACACAAAAATTACATATGTTTAACAAAAAAAAAAAAAATACGATGCAAACTTACCCATCTCTCCTCGCTCCTCGTCGGGAGGTATCGGTATCTCAGGGTCTCTCGAGAAGTCAATCCCAGCATAAGGGTAATCCTCTATGACTGGGATCTATCGCAACAACCAAGAAAAAAAGTTCTCATCAAAGGAATCATTGGTCCTTCCACCCCCCTGTCGTGGCAGCAACACTGCCCATCTGCATATTGCGGGAAGAGAGGCTTGATGCCCCCGTACCACCTCTCGAGGGCTGAAACTAGGCACTCTTTCAAAGAAGAAAGAGAAAATAATGGTTCCAAACCAGAAGTTCCTCTGAGTCCGCAACCGACAGTTTGTCAGCTACCTCTTCATACAGTCCAGTAACGTCGTGCTCCAATAAAAAATCTATGCATTTAAGCACTGAACTACACAGTTCATCTGTGCATGGGAAGCCTGATGCAAAGCGATAGACCCTGTAATCCACCCGATGAGAAACACTATTGCCTGCAGTGCTAAGTCTGAAATCTTTCTTATCAGCACTTGCGAGCTCGTCTTGTCTGTACCTGCCTCACAATGGAGTCCAATCAACTCCGATATGTTGTGAGGCCCAGAGGGAAACGTGCGGAAGTTGACTGGTTCCCCTCACCGGGAGAGGCCAGTCAAAAAGTATATGTCCTCTGTCGTTGGCACCAGTGACTGCCCCTCTAGCACAAATTCATCTACGTCAGGATACCAATAACCAACCAAGGCATTCAGTATCCTAGGTTGTGCTCACATGAAAGGACATAGGAAGAATTTTAGCAACCCAGATTGCATCAAGGCAGCAACAACATTGGGGTCCTCCCCAACCAATGCACTAATATCCTCATGCTCTCTTTCCCTCCAGTGAACATAGATTTTGCAAAAACCAAGTTCAGGAGTCTTAACCCTTGCTCTTTTAAACTTTTTTCCATTAAATTAAGGGTCCAGGCGGGCTGTAATAATGACAATCGCGTGTACACGCATGCAATTTTTCCTCTTCCCAAGTGTACACGCGGGTTGTCATAAGACAGCCCACGTGGACTTAGGGTCGACTTTTTAAAGGTCAACGCCCCTCAAAAAAATAAAATTAAATGCATAAAGAAAGATTTAGATTGCAAGAGGAGAGATTTTATACTTACTTGGTCAAAGAATATGGTTGTTTCATCCACCGAAGCTCCTGGAATCAACTCTTTTCACAAAGGGGTTGTTTTGGTTTTTAGTCAATTTTTGAATTAACAATGGTGATAATGAGCTGCCAACTTCTATTTATAGAGGTTTTGGCCTCTTTTTGTCAATTTTCAGACCCTTTAGTCATTTTTTCTAAACTGGAAATCATTTACGATGGTTCAGGAGTCTTCTTTGGATGTCCACGGGAAGTATTACTTTGGGTATTGAGATTTTTTTTTTTTTTTTTTTTTGAGAATTGGGGTATTTTGACGATCCTTTGTTAAGAAGTTGATTCGGATTTATGTAGGAACACAATGACATACAGAAATACACATAAAAACAGAGATGCAGTGGAAATAAGACTTCATTTCATTAATAACAAATGACTGAAATATGCTTACAGACAGAATGAAAATAAACTATCTAGGCGTTGGTAGCTTATCTCTGAGAAGAGATGTGGCCGCTACTCGCATCTGTGAGAAGATGATTACAATGAGGCTCTGAAGGCCCTTTTACAATAAACGGGAATGCCAAAAGTCCTAGACATCCAAAAACCTAACCCTGGGAGATGAAG
>ML813183.1:33975-53994 GCA_009831015.1 Picea engelmannii
TGAGGACATGGGCCCGAATCTCCTCCTTGAGGCCACTGATAAAACACTCTTGAAAGAAAGCATCAGTCATGCCCTCTGTTCGAAAATCCAGGCGCTCAAATGCAGCTATGAAGTCTTCTACTGTGCCTGATTGCTTCAATTTTTTCAAACAGCCCAAATGGTTGGTTTCAATGTCAAAGCGTTCATAAAGCTCAGTCACAAATTGGGTCCAGGCAATATACCCTTGATGGGAAGTTTTTCTCCATTGCCACCATTGCCAACGTTCTTGATCTAGATGGAGAACACCGTATCGGAGTTTGGCCAAGTCATCTGTAATGTTGTAGAGAGAGAAATAATGTTCCATTTGGGTGACCCAATCAGTGGGGTCCAAGCCATCAAATTTGGTTACATCCACCCGTAGAAGGCATATGTCTCGTTGAAAGTGATGGGGCTGAAAGGAATGGGAAGAAGTTTCACCTTCAGTCTTTGTATGTGCATTAGGAAAAGAGTCATCAGTGGGGATCTTGAGTTTGGTGCAGAGTGATGCAAAGACAGATTCAAGCTGGGTGGTCAGTTTGTGTTTGACTTCCGCCATTGCAGACTGTACAGTTGCATTTATAGATGCATTTACGGATGCATTTATGGTGGTATTGATGGATGCATCATGGGAGGCAATAGTAGCACTGAGTTGTTGCACTTCTTGTTGGGTCTCAAGGAAACCAGATTGCAAGGTGTTGAAGCGAGACTCTAGTTCTTGGCTACGGGTATGGGCCATGAGGATGGGTGAACTGAAAAGGGAGTGCGCTGGGTCATAATTTTTTGCAGAAAAATGATATGGATGAATGTGATAAGGGAGAAAAGATGAATCTAATGGAATAGGTCTCAAATAATGGTGAAAAAATTTCCAGACTTTTTTATTTTCTTTTTTCTTTTTTTTACAGCTGCAGGGTTATACTTTGGTCTGAAGAATTTTGTAGTGTTGAAATCCCCAAATTCTTAACCAGAAAGAAATGTGTATTTACTTGGAAACCTGAACACAGATGCGCGGCAATAGATCTCGCCGGTTTAATTTGTTTATGTTTATGTTCCCCAAGGGTTAGGTATTCAAGGGTTCTACAAACAAGGGTTTGCCCTGTGCTATAGCTCTCTAATATACGTGCAGGGTCCAACAGTAGTACTCGGCCCAATATCTCAGGGCACTAACTAAGGAGTATAGACCGTACCCTTATCCGTACTACTCGACTACCTAGGTACTAGAGAGTATCTTCCCGAGTGTTGTTCTCGGTGACACTATAGCAGTCTAGCGGCCGATAGGTTTATCTAAAGAGGGCTTCAGGAAATCTAGGTCGATCCGTACACAGGTGTTGTCTGATGCGCTACCACTCGAAGGGGTACCAACAGGGGTTACAAGGGTGGCCAACAGATGTGCACATAAGAACCACCTGTATTTCCTGCGTGTATGAATCCCTCAACCACGGGTTTATGCATGTAACGACAGATCTTTGTGGCTTAAAGACACCAAAATATGTCTCTACCCTGAAAAAAAATACCCATAATTTCTGCCAAGGAAAGTGCTCTGATACCACTTGCAAGATACCGGATATATAAAATATGCAGAACATAAATAAAATGCTAGAAATGGAAGAATAACAGTAAAATATCCAGCATAATCTTCACAATAACACATAAATGATATGAGAATAGCAATAGAAATAGCACTTTGATTCAGAAAGCAATGTTCACAAGCTTCTTCGAGGGGGCAACCTCCAATCGAGCAGCGCTCTGTTACAATAATCTTCAAGCTAGGGTTTTCATATCCTCAACCCTTATTTATACTAAATATGTCTATTAAGAGAAACATCTAGAGGAAGATCCTTCTAGAAGCAGAAGCTTCTATTAGGTCTTCTTACATCCGCCTTATTCTATTTTATTGAAAGGCCTTATTAATATTGACTTTTATTACATCCAAATACATTGATCTACCTATGTGCGGGTTAGGACCTTAACAGAAAGGGCTAAAAATTTCAGCCAAGATTGACTCAAAGGTAGTCAGTGAGTCACTATACAGAGAGCTAGTGGGCATCTTGTGTTATAACCCTAAATTGCACCACACATGCTTACCTGGAATCAGGCCAACTCATATCCCTTCCTTTCCAAAGCCATGCTGAACAAATTCTTGAAAATCCTCTTAAATCAAGCAAAACGCGCCCTAAGCTACTACTGCATGCGTTGGAACACTGGCAGTCCCACTACTACACGCGTTGGAACACTGGCTGGCCTACTACAGCCCGCGTTTACCTAACAAAGAACAAAAACAGGAAAGTTGCCAATGGTACAAAAAGCTATGGGTCAGTTAACTGAAACTCTCGGCCATGCATGGACGAGAGTTCATCCAAAACCCTAGCTCCTTCTAGCCTATAAAAGAAGGGGTAGGGGTACCATTTGAAAGGAGAAAAAAGATAGCAAAGAAACTCTGCCCAATTGCTGAATCCATTTGTCCCAACCCTTTAGCCTTTCCTCAAGCTTAAGGAGAATTAAAGCAAAGCAGTTGGAGGACAAAGAAGAGGAGGATCCCAAGATCAGGATCAAGGAACGATGGTCGGTCTCAACATTGATTATAAGTTGATTCATCTTGAAAATAATAAAGAATACTTTTCCCATCCCAATACATGAGTTTTATATGTTTTATTCGATTTATGCTTAATCTGTAACCCTCAAGTAGAAAAATAGCATGCATGCGTAGTGTTTTGTCTCGATTGCAGCATTGTATTTGGAAGGAGTAGTGTAAGTAAGCAGACAAAACACAACGGAGGATCTACACCAAACATCAGTAAAAAGGTTAGTGGGTCCTTTCTATGCTTGTGTGTGAAAAAGGGGTTTTGAGTTTTGGGGTGATAGGTTAAAAATGATTTCTTTAAGGTCATGATCTGCATGCAAGCCTAACCCTAGCTTTCTAGTTTGTAGGGTATTATTTCCCCTTGCCTCCTGCTTTGTAGACTTATGATTAACAGATATGCTGCCTAAGTCTTATTCGTGCTATTGTCCAAGGGAAGTTTGTCACTAAGCCTAAGTCGGCCCCTCTACAATATGTCTCTTGTCCGCATACCCGACCATCCTGAACGTCCAATCAAGTCCTTGTTCGAAATCACTGAAGCCTTCAGTCTGATCATCAAGATTATCAATTTTGTCCATGCCCGAAGAGCCGTCGAAGACCTCTGGGTAGTGCAGTCGTACACTCATATTACACTCCTACCCGAGTTTTGAAGATTTTGAAGTTCTCATCTCTAGCCCTCAGACCTTATCAACTTCTACAAAGATGGATACTTTGCATGTATATCTTTTGTATTTTGAGATGTAGATCCGCTGTGTAATGTTCGCGGCTACACTTTATATAGTTATATGACATGGATCTATAGTGTATTTTATTGGTAGCCATGCGTTATATTTTATCCCGAGCATGGGTATGCCTGCCTCGGTGAGACATTTGTTATTTTGTAGACGACACCTCCTGATTCATGATTCTTGGGCTCACTCATTCAGCATATCAGTACAAATTGGTAAAAGATTGGTAATGTATTTCGGCCATCAAATGCTCTTCTGACCTCACACATTAGGGGGCATCTATTATAACCCTAAATTGCACCACACATGCTTACCTGGCATCAGGCCAACTCATATCCCTTCTTTGCCAAAGACTACTGAACAACTCTTCTAAAAACTTCATTTTTAAAAGTAAACGCTAATAGGCCCACTACAGCCCGCGTTTACCTAAAAGAAAACACTAGCAGGCCCACTACAGCCCACGTTTCCCTTTAGAATCACAAAAAAAGGAAAGTTGTCGATGGGACAAAAAGCTATGGGTCAGTTAACTGAAACTCTCGGCCATGCATGGTCGAGAGTTCGTCCAAAACCCTAGCTCCTTCTAGCCTATAAAAGAAGGGGTAGCGGTACCATTTGAAAGGAGGAAAAAGATAGCAAAGAAACTCTGCCCAATTGCCGAATCCATTTGTCCCAACCCTTTAGCCTTTCCTCAAGCTTAAGGAGAATTAAAGAAAAGCAGTTGGAGGACAAAGAAGAGGAGGAGCCCAAGATTAGGATCAAGGAATGGTGGTCAGTCTCAACATTGATTGTAAGTTGATTCATCTTGAAAATAATAAAGAATACTTTTCCCGTCCCAATACATGAGTTTTATATGTTTTATTCAATTTATTCTTAATCTCTAACCCTCAAGTAGAAAAATAGCATGCATGCGTAGTGTTTTGTCTCGATTGTAGGATTGTATTTGGAAGGAGCAGCGTAAGCAAGCGGACAAAGTGCAATGGAGGATCTACACCAAACATCAGTAAAAAGGTTAGTGGGTCCTTTCTATGCTTGTGTGTGAAAAAGGGGTTTTGATTTTTGGGGTGATAGGTTAAAAGTGATTTCTTTAAGGTCATGATCTGCATGCAAGCCTAACCCTAGATTGCTAGTCACTTTTTTGGGCCCCTTTATCAGTTTCTTTATACCAAAAACCATTTTGAGTGGTCCAAGAGTTATATGGGAGGGATTTGATCAGGTATTGGGACAATTTTCAGTGAGTTTCAAAAAATAAAAAATATATATATAGTGACGGTCCATAAAAAAATTTCTTTCAAAATTCAACTTGAGAATATAGGGTAGGATTTCATCCCAACTATTGCATCTCGTTGCCTTTTTATGATATAGGATTGATCCCATCCAGCTATGACATGGAACCATCATATCTGCTCTAGAAGTGTCGCAACTTGGTGGTAGAGCTTGCCAAAACATGGATTCCCTAGGTAGTTCCTGGTTGCATTATGGTGTCCATGCCGTTTCTAACAACACCATAGGCTTGGGAGTCTGTGTAGTCTTTCCTGAATATGAGTTTGAGCCTCATTTGCATGGGTCTTTTTGCACTCTTTATCTTACCTTACGGACTCCCAAAACATAACGGGTCTCCTTTTAAGCCCTTTTTAGACCCTCTAAACATGAAAAGATTGTCGAGCAATCTTGTGACCTTTCACGCTCGTTAAATTGAAATTTGAAGTCACGTCTGTCCGACGGTAGTTTACCCCTTTTTCGGTCCGAATGGTCAACTGTACGAACAAAGGAATACTCTATTGAATGTCCATTCTTTAGAAGAGTATCCTCAGGTATAATTTTATTTCTTTTTCGGGCCTGAGGGACTAAATTTACGAAAAAGAAACCCCCCCGGAGTCCATAGTTAAGCTCTTTTCAGACTCCCTAAAATTGAAAAGATCGTCGAGTGACCTTATTCTTTCACACTCGTTAAAATGGTCCAGAAGAACATTTCTGATGGAGTCCATAGTTAAGCTTTTTTCAGACTCCTTAAAAATGAAAAAATAGCCAAGTGATCTTGTCCTTTTTACACTTGTTAAAATGGTTTTGAATTGACGTCTAATCGGTGCTAGTTTACCCATTTTTCGAACCGATTAGACTATTATCGAAAAAGTTATCTTAATGGAGTTTCCTTTTATGCTTTTTCAGACTCTCTAAATATGAAAAACCACCAAGCTTACTTCTCTGGGCTCGTCAAAATTACATCGAAGGATGTTACCATTGTGTGTTCTATCAACTGCATTTGCATCCTTTACCCATCAACCTAGTAACATGTTGCCTTTGCGTCTTAACACCTTTGGCCATTGGCGGATTTTTCCCATGTATCATTTCCTAGAACATCAGTCTTGTCCTTGTGCCATGAGCTCGTATGTTTGTGGTACTCGTTCCTCCATTGTAACGTAATGTTTCTTTATTCTTTTTCAAAAATCATCAAAAGGAACAAAAAAAAATCAAATATACCCCAAAAAGAGGATGGGAAAAGTATTTTCTTTATTGGCAGCATCATGAGTCACCCTTGGATAAAGCACATCTATCCATTTGATTCATCAAACTAGGGGATGTAGTACGACCTTAGGAAGCTTTTCTCACTATATAGAGTTGTGTCCTCCACCGTTTGGTTACTCTTCCAAACATATGGAGAGTTTGTGTTGCCTTCTGCTTCGTAGACTTATAATTAATAGATATGCTTCCTGAGTCTTATCACCTGTCATGCTATTGTCCAAGGGAAGTTTGTCACTGAGCCTGAGTCGGCCCCTCTGCAATATGTCTCTTGTTCGCATACCCAGCCATCCTGAACGTCCAATCAAGTCTTTGTTCGAAATCACTAAAGCCTTCAGTCCGATCATCAAGATTATCAAGTCCATAACCGACGAGCCATCGAAGACCTCTGGGTAGTGCAGTCGTACACTCATATTACACTCCTACCCAAGTTTTCAAAAGATTTTGAAGTTGTTGCTTGAGCTCTAAAGTACAGCCATCAGGCCAAATCAACTTCTGGGAGAAGGATACTTTATATGTATATCTTTCTGATTTCGAGATGTAGCTCCGCTGTGTATTATTCGCGGCTACTCTTCATAGTTGTTTGACATGGATCTACAGTGTATTTGATTGGTAGCCATGGTTCTAGTTTATCCCGAGCATGGGTATGCCCGCCTCAGTGAGACATTTGATATTTTTTGCAGACGACACCTCCTGATTCCTGATTCCTGGGCTCACTCATTCAACATATCAGTACAGATTGGTAAATATTGGTAATGTATTTCGGCCATCAGATGCTCTTCTGACATCACACATTAGGGGGCATCTGTTATCACCCTAAATTTCACCACACATGCTTATATGGCATCAGGCCAACTCATATCCCTTCCTTGCCAAAGCCATGCTGAACAAATTCTTGAAAATCCTCTTAAATCAAGAAAAGCGTGCCCTAAGCTACTACTGCATGCGTTGGAACGCTGGCAGGCCCACTACTGCACGCGTTGGAATGCTGGCTGGCCTACTACAACCCGTGTTTACCTAACAAAGCACAAAAACAGGAAAGTTGCCGACGAGACAAAAAGCTATGGGTCAGTTAACTGAAACTCCTGACCATGCATGGCCGAGAGTTCGTCCAAAACCCTAGCTCCTTATAGCCTATAAAAGAAGGGGTAGGGGTACCATTTGAAAGGAGGAAAAAGATAGCAAAGAAACTCTGCCCAATTTCCGAATCCATTTGTCCCAACCCTTTAGCCTTTCTTCAAGCTTAAGGAGAATTAAAGAAAAGCAGTTGGAGGGCAAAGAAGAGGAGGAGCCCAGGATCAGGATCAAGGAATGGTGGTCGGTCTCACCATTGATTGTAAGTTGATTCATCTTGAAAATAATAAAGAATACTTTTCCCGTCCCAATACATGAGTTTTATATGTTTTATTCTATTTATGCTTAATCTCTAACCCTCAAGTAGAAAAATAGCATGCATGCGTAGTGTTTTGTCTCGATTGCAGGATTGTATTTGGAAGGAGCAGCGTAAGAAAGCGGACAAAGCTCAACGAAGGATCTACACCAAACATCAGTAAAAAGGTGAGTGGGTCCTTTCTATGCTTGTGTGTAAATAAGGGGTTTTGAGTTTTGGGGTGATAGGTTAAAAGTGATTTCTTTAAGGTCATGATCTGCATGCAAGCCTAACCCTAGCTTGCTAGTCCATAGGGTATTATTTCCCCACAATAGCTTGATATATCTTACAACCACTAGACCTTATCTGAGTTTCGTTGTGAGCTTCATTTCCAGATTTATGATAGCGTTGAAAGTAGAGCACTAGACAACAGTGAAGCGAGTGCTAAGATATGTGAAAGGGACACTTGACTTTGGTATTTTGTACAGCAGGAGCAAAAACCCGAGGTTGTGTGGGTATACAAATTCAGATTGGGCAGGTTTTTTTTATGACAAAAAATCCACTTCTAGATATGTCTTCAGCCTTGGCACGGGTGCAGTCACATAGACCAGCAAGAAACAACATGCAGTCTCCCTTTCATTGATAGAAGCAGAGTATCGAGGAGCATTGAAAGGTGCATGCGAGGCAGTTTGGCTCAGGAGGATGTTATCAGATATGCAGATGCAACAGAGAGAGCCTACACCCTTGTTCTGTGAAAATCAAGGGGTAATGAAACTTGCCAAGAATCCAGTCTTCCACGAGCGTACCAAACATGTTGATACACACTGTCACTTCATCAGACAGCTTGTAGAAGATGGAACTATTGAGCTGCAGTATTGTCCTATAGAGGATCGAACTGCAGACATTTTCGCCAAGTCTTTGGGTCCCGAAAAGCATGTAAAATTTTGAAAGAAACTTGGTGTAGTGAGCAGATTGACCATTAAGGGAGGGTGTTAAATTAAATATTAGTTTATAATGGTCAATTAGAAATTAAACTTAGGAATTAATAGAGTCAAAGTGCCTTTAGGTTAATTTATTTTCTTTTAGGTTGGATATTTTCTTTTAGGTTATATTTTCACTTTATCCCACATTCATAAAGTGGTTTGACTCTACTTGATTGTAACCTATATAAGAAATCTATTTGCTCTCTTATTTCATTGATTGAATAAAGATAGATAACCTTATTCAAGTTATGTTGGTTTCTATGTGTGCTCTATTTCTGTTATAAATCTGTCATAGTGCGCACACCATCTAAACACATGGGTATTCCCTTCAATCTACCAATTGGTACCACTCTATGTTGGTTTTCTATTTTCAAATGAATAAGTGAATATCCAAGTGTAGGTTCTCCATGGATTCTCATGTATTTTTAGGCACAATATTTACCTCAGACCCTAAATATACTATGATGTCACCCATATTAAAGTGCCCAATATTTGCATTTAACCTGAACTCCCCATTTTTTCTTGTTTTCTTACAAACCTGATTGACTTTTTTCTGTTCTAGTTTTATTACTTCTCCATAATTGTAGTTTTCTAACATACTTTGTAACACTTATAGAGATGTTTTATCATTCAATATCTTCAAGCAAGACCCCAAAAGTTTTATTAGATTAATTTTTTTGAATATTGTTCTCTGCTGGTTTGATCAAATATATGAGGCATATCATATACTCACGCATCATATCTTGGCTTTGTACCTAGAGTAAAAGCAATATTCTCTTGCCAAATCTCTTGTCTAGTATGCTTGAATGTCTCATTTTATTTGCATGCATCAAAATGTTGTTCAGGTGTGGTATTATTTTTAACCCAATGGTGTTGGTTCTGGTTTTGATTTGATGCATCTTCGCCTATCTTGGTTCCACCTCGAGTAACAGTCTGATTATTCTAATTCATTTTTTCCTGTATCCTTGTTAGAAGTGTCAGATAGTCTTTTGCATCATGATCTGTTGCGCGATAGTACATGCATGTAGTAGGTGGATGTGAAAAATCCCTTGCATAATGTCCAAGTTTCTGAAAATTGTGACAGACTACTGGTCCTCTACCTCCTCCAAATCCTCTTCCTCCATGACCTCCTCCTCTGAATCCTCCTTTTTTACCTTGATTGTTTACACACAGTGTATTGTACTATAGTACTGATTATATTGTTACGCATTATTATACTGCAGTGGCAGTGTAAAATGATATGCAGGTTGACCTATCATTGGTTTAAACTTTATCCTATAAGCATATGAGGTCCTTTCCTTCATCATTTCCAAAGTTCAACAATCCTTGTCCTCATGTCCTATTGACTTGCATAAATTGCAAAATGTAGTCTTAGCTATTATTTGATAATTTTTCAACATATGACAATGATAAGGATCATTTCCATGTGTTCTACATATCTCACACTATGGTCCTCATATGGGTAAAGGATTTGGAATTACTCCTCCCAAGTACTGTGCAAATTTTGGGCACTCTTTCTTATGATATCCTTATGTTCTGCATAAGGTACACTAGACAACTTCCCTATTTTCCTTTCCTTTGTTCTAATTCAACTGAAATTTTAGGTTCCTAAGATCCACTCTCAACTCTTCTATAATTGAATTTGTACGTTTATATTGATTTTATTCCAATTGTAAGGATGCTTGCAGAGCCTCAACATGAGTCTGAAACTTATGATGCCTCAATGGATACTTAAGATGTGGCAATAATGAATTAACAAATAGGTGCATATGTTGCATATCTATGATAGGATATTTTAAATTACCTTTCAATTGCTTGAACTTCTGGTCGACCTTCCAAACTGACTCTCCTGGCTTCTATTTGATTTATATCATCTCATTCAAGTACTTATTCTCTGTATTTTGTCATTGGAATTCATTGATTAGTTGATTCTTCACATATGCAATGGTTGTAGGTGATCCTTATGGACTATTTACTATGAGGCCCATATACCAGTCTAGTGTGCGGTCTCTGAATGTAATTCCAAGATGCACCACTTTTCTTTCTTCATCTGTGATCTGTTTATCTTCCCAAATCTTCTCACAAATAAATAAATGCTTCTCTGGGCCCTCCCGCCCCTCTCCATGAAACTCTAGTAATCAAATAGTTGGATCTTCTCCTGCCATTGTAAATTTTGTTGTACTAAGTCTTTCGTGTGATGTAGATAACTTACTACTGCTAGTTGAATTTGTACTTCCACTTGAATTTCCATTGGTCCCTCGGCCTACTAAAATATTTATGCTACTAATCATTGGTTATGTAAACAATTCTTTCTTATTTGATGCCTTAGTCGCACATGGGGTTGTGGGTTCCACCCTAATTCTAATATGGAATGGAGAGCCTTCTTCTTCACCAGACCCTTGACCTATGGTTTTCCTATCATATGTGGCATGCAAAATTTCCTCAATCGACCTTGTAGCATGAATATCCTCTACCTCCTCATCATCACTTTCCAAGCCCTCTCACTCGACTACATCATTATTTTTACTATTGATATTATACTGGTAGGGTCTTCCACTGCGCAGTGTTCCCATTTTATTCATTATCTCCTTGATATGATATGCATGCATCATAATGGGGTCCATTACTTCCTTCTTTTGGCCTCTCTCCAAATCCTTCTCCATATATCATATCGTCCTTAGTGCTTCCCTCAATCTCCCCATGCACGTAGAGTTATTTAGTTATTTGAATCCATTTTCATCACATCTTTATCATGTAATAAACACTTGATCACCATATAAAGTGATCTAATATACCTTCCTCTTTGTCCTTTCAAAAACTCTTTCTCTGCAACAATATATGACTTTGTAGTATCGACTACAAACTCAATAATGAATCATGTCATGATGTTATCCATCTAGAAATTGACTATGTGCATGAATTTGTTATTGACTCTTTATAGACATGCAGTATTCTCATTATTCCACTCTACTGGTCTTATCTGATTATTCAGGTGATTATCCTTCAATATCAATATCCACTCGTGAAGAAACTCTGGAAAATAATAGAAAAATGTCTCATGAAGATCAGTAAATACATACCTTTCCAAATATTGGCATGGTGTATACCTGGAAATTCTATTGTCTTTCTATGCAGACTCGAGATCTTTTGTTTCCAACCATCTTTCAATATCCTACTTAGTAGGGTTCCATGGCCTAAACATCCCTTTCTACTACTACATTCTCTTCACTGTCCTTCTCAACAAGTCCCTTCCAAACTGTTCTTCTAGGTTCCAATTAGGAATAAAACCATTTGCTGGATGTGTTTGGGCTGACCCAGGTTCTACCTTAGGTTTCTAGCAAAACCCTGCAAACCATCGACCCTTCTAGAGACCAGAATGAAACACTGTGCACAGAGTGCATAATGAAGTCTCACCTGAGATGGATTATGGATGACTGCAAGATCAAGATGTCTGCAATAATGGAAGGGATGTTTCTCATGGGAATGTTAGACATTCTTTATACCTCATATATGTTATATCTATCATTATACCAAAATATTATAACCATATCTAACATTTTGTACTCATTTACATTCATTAATATTCATTCTGCAGTAAATATCATGACTTATTCTAGTACGCATTGCATTTTACTCCTACCAGATTCATTCATTTAACAAAAACAAAGTAACAACAAGAAATAAGACAACCATTCCACAAAAAGACACAAGGTTTTTCCTAGGTTCAAAAAATATATTGCATTATTTTATCTTTTATTAATCTTCATCAAGTTTTAACGTTGCACACATTACATCAGAAGTGCATTTGGGATGCACATGTGTATGTGAGGCTGAAAATATCACACCAAACTCCACATCTTGCGACCTTTCCCTCGATTACAATCCATAAATTTGTCTCCAAATCTGACTCTAAGGTCTCCAAAAGAATTTTAACCTCAAGTAGAAATTGCTAGCTACTAGCAACTGTGAATCAAAACTAGAAAAATTCTACCCATGACCCTCTCTCCTTAGATCTCACAATACATATTTATGCTACAAAAAAATTGTTCAAAACCCTTGAAACAATGTTTGTGTTAATTTATTTCTCTTCCACTTTTTGGGATGACCCGGGTTCATATATGAACAGGTTTCCAATAAAACCCTCTAAAACTATTAGCCCTCCTAGTAAACTAGAAGGAAATACAACACATAGAGTGCACTTCGCAGTCTCACCTGAGATAGTTCTATGGGTGACTACAAATCTCAAGTTCTTGTAGTCTAGGAAGGAGTGGGGATTTGGGATTGTATTCGATCTCCTTCAGGCCTTGATCTGATTTTTGCTTCTATTATTCATAAGATTCATTAACCTTTTATGCCATGAATGTATTCTACTATATCTAACTTAACCATTCGATAATCCATTCATAAACTAACTACTCATAGAATTAAACATGAAATAAACATTACAAACACATGTTTTACCATCGTTCACCCCATCCTAAGATACGTCCACAAAGATTTGGCTTCTCGATTCTTTTATTAGGTTTGCTACAAAATATGGTGTTGCATGCACTAAACCTTCAATCATCCAAGTATTGTGAGGTTAATGAAACTCTATGAGGTAGAATATATCACACTAGGCTCCACAGCCTATGATCTAACCCTCAATATCTAGCTACTTGACTCTTCTGTAGCTCAATATATTTTACCCTTCTCCTTACAACACAAAACATAACTAATATTCAAACCTAGCATAACCCTGACCTGGACCTCCTAGGTTTTTTTTTATACTATTTTACAAGCTCATTAGTCATTAAAATATCAACCAAAACTATAACCCTAACATGGTTAGGTTTTCCTTCCTACACGCCTTGCATGTTGCTCCTCTTGCATGCTTCTTTTCCTTGTACGTTCTGCTTTTCCTGCCAGTTTTTCTTCTCCAAAATTAGGCCTTTCCCTCCAAAATTGGGTCTTTTCTCAAAATAGGCCTACGCCCAATAGGCCCCCAACACTGACATGTGGATCATCTTCATCTGATTCTTCCTCTTCAATGTGATAGCATGAAAGTAGTTATTTGACTGTATGTCTATTTTTTTCTTGATATTCAATCATGAGTTCAACCTCTAGTTCATAAATAAATATCACACCTCTTATCTACGTCAATTTTGAATCAATATCGGGGTTCTCGTGTTCAAATGATAAAGTTACTAAAAAGTTATGTTGTAAGGTTGTCCATTATGTAGTACCTTTGTGCATTTCTTGGTCTACATACCAATTCTATGGGATTACTTCCAGTGTGTGGATGAAGTGATGCAACAATTCTTCTGGTGGTGTCCTCCTCCATTGTGTTATGCACTTATCCAAATGTTTTTTTGTTGTTCCTTACCCATCATACCTCTACATTTTACTGTGCCCCTGCTCTACGCCAAAGCTAATGCGTAGTAATCGTTTACATTGGTACCATTCCTAGATTATTTCTTTATGCACACCTCACCAGATTGTTGGTGTGGCCTTAAGTGCAATATCTAAGGCTAAGAGCCTCTAATTTTCTAATACTTCCTCTTCATATTTTGTCAAAAATTCATCTAAGTCATTTACCCCATGAAAACTGAGAGGTTCTCTTATCTATGTACCAACCCATCTTACTGCATGGTCTATTCTTGCACACCTTCTTGTGGAAACTTCATGTAATCTCTATTTCCAATTCTCCAAACTTGTATCTAAGTCAGAATCACATGATGTTATGCTTCTCCGGCTAAGTGCCCCATCTCCGGTTGGTTTAACATAATATTCTTCATGCGCGATGGTTCTTTACAATTGGTTTATTTCCCCCAGATATAAATAGGTGGGTTCTACAAAAATTTCTCCCTCTGAAGGTTCTAATGGTTCAATGACTCTATATTCACCTAATTCAAATGTCATTTTCCTTGTCTTCAAGTTGATTATGGCTTGGTTATCAAATTCCCAATCCAGTCCAAGAAATTTTGGATAAGGTGTTGTGCCATATACTATCTCTATTACTTCAAAGTCTGCCTTAGTGCACACTCCATCAAAATCTACTATCACACCTTTAAGCCTCCCAATTGGTAAAAATATGTGTTGATTAGCTAATTTCAACTAGACAGGTGAATAACCTAATGTGGGTTCCCCCATACACTGCCATGTATGCTTAGGTAACACATTTAATTCAGAGCCTGAGTCCAGTATAATATCCCCCATATTGAAATCCCCAATATTAGCATTCAATTTGAATTCTCTACTTTTCATCCTTCTTGTATGGAGGTGATTGACTGCATTCTTCTCTAATTTCCCTTCTACCTCTATGTTACTTCTTTCTAGAATATTTTGTAATATTTTGAAAGATGATGGATCCTTTAATAACTTAACACAGGATTGCAGAAATGTTCTTATGTTTCTTGCTTGCTCTACAGGTTGTGCTTCACTAGTATGGTCCATTGAGGAAGGCATCTTGTACATAGGATAGTTTTGATTTCACTGCACAGGTGATGTAGATGGAACTTTTTGATTGAGAAAATATTGTCTTTCCTCGAATATTTCATTTTCTTTTTGTGCATCAAACTACTTCTATGGTTCAATATTCTTGTTCACCCATTGGTGTTGTGCTAGATCTTCTATTACTGCACCAGTTCCTATCTTATCTCCTCCATGTGTGACTATATTGATGTTTCTTCCATCATCCATGGCTTCTACATAAATCCACTTTACATTCTGGTTGTTTTGATTCCTCTTTTCTTGGATCTTCCCCAAGATTGTTATACAATATTATGTATCATGGTCTGTTGTGCGATAGTACATGCATGTTGCTAGAGGAAGTGGAAATTCCCTTGCATAATGTCCTGGCTATTGGAAGATTTGACATACTAGTGGATATTTGCCTCGTAAAAATCCCCCTCTACCTCATCTTCCACCTTTGTATCCAACTCGATCTCCTCACGATGCATTGTACTGAGGTACCTAGTTATACTGTGCGGGGTTATACTATGGCTACAAAGTGTTGTATGGAGGTGGTGCTTAGTTGAAATGAGGTGCATATTTCCCTGTCATCATTTTCTCTTTCACCCTATAAGTATATTAAGTTCTTTCTCTCATCAAATCCACCTTCCTACAATATTTATCATCATGACCCACTGACTTGAAGAAATTGTAGTATGAGCTTTTGGGTATTGTCTGATACTTATGCATCATTGGAAAATGATATGGATCATGCCCATGCATTTTATAGATCTCGCACCATGGTCCTCCTATCGACAAAGTGTTGGGTAATCTTGTTGCCATGTACTATGCGAACGTTGGACATTCATTCTTATGGTGTCCTTATTCCCTGTATGTGGTACACCAAACAACTTCTATTTTATCTTTTTCCTTATTTTGGTTAAGATGAAATGTTAGATTCTTTAGATCCTCCTTCAACTCCTCTATTGATGGATATGTCTTCTGATACTAGTTTTTTTATAGTTGTAAGACTGTCTGCAAAGCCTCTCCCTGAGTTTCGAAATTATGTTGTCTTAAAGGGTTTTCAAATGTGGTAATAGTGAGTTCACAAATAAGTTCCTATGTTGCATATCAGTCATTACATAATTCAACTTACCTTTAAGACACTTAAAACTATGATCGATCTCCCAAACAAACTCACTTGGTTTTTTCTCGATTTCAATCATTTCATTCATACACCGATCTTCTGATCTAGGCTTCTAAAATTCATTTATCAATAGTTTTTTCATATCTTCAATAGTCCTTGTTACTCCTCGTTGATTGTTTACAGCTAGTCTCATGTACCAATCCAGTGGGTGGTATCTTAGTGTGATAAATAAATGTCCAAGTTTTTTTATCCTTATCCATGATATGATTTGCTTCCCATATCTTCTCGCAAATGAGCAGATTCTTTTCAGGGTCCTCTGATGCCTCTCCCTGAAATTCTGGTAACCTAATGGTGCAATCATGTCCTGCCATTCTGAATGGTGTTGAACTACTACCTCTGCATGGTTTATAACTTTGAATAATAATTCATGAAATGGATTCCCGATTTGATGCTCCTTGTTTATATGTGTTTCATATTGTCTTTATTCCAGTAAAATTTGTTTGTTGGAATGGTGATCTTCTTTCTGGTGTACTAGTCGCACATGGGGTTATGGGTTCCTCACTGACACTGACCTGGATTGGAGTTCTGCCTTTTGTTCCTGCCCTTGGACCACCTATTTTTCCTTTCATATGTTGTGCACATGATTTCCTCAATCTGATCCACATCTCGAAGATCTGCTACCCCTTCTTCATCACTTTCCAAGCCCTCTCTATCAATTATGGCTATCTTCTTATTGTTCATCTTATATTGGTAGGTTTCTCCACTACATGTCTTTCCAGTTGTTTCCATTATATTCTTTATATGATCTTCCTCCATCATGATTGGGTCCATGGCCTCCTTCTTATTTCCCTTATCCATATATTCCTCCATTTCTCCACCTCTTATCTGTGCTTCCCCCCTTCCCCCATGCACATAAGGAAGTTTATCTTTCTAATTCTATCGTCATCACATTGGTGCTATACAATAAAATCTTGATTGAAGTATAGAGAGATCTGATATACCTACCTCTAGGTCCTTTTAGAAAATCTTACTCTATTGCACTGTAATACTTTGTGGTATCTATTTGAAATTAAATGATAAACCTTGCAACAATATTCTTTACCCAAAAATCTACTGCATGCATAAATTTATTGTTAACTTGTTGTAATTGTGCGATATCCACAAGATTCCACTCCAACTCTCTGATTCAATTTGTTGGGTGGTTGTATTTTAATCTCTATAGCCACTCCTACAAAAAATGTGGGAAATCACAGAAACATACCTCATGCAAGTCGCTAAACACGTATTTATCCATATATTTGCACGGTGTTATCTTAGGGTTTATGTTATCCTTCTACGCAAACTCAAGTTATTTTTTTTCAACCATATTTCAATCTCTACCTTCGTTGGATTCCATGGCCTGAACATTCCTTTTTATACCTTCATTCTTTGCACGCTTCTTCTACAGATCCCGTCCACTCAATCCCATGTAGTTCCAATCAACAACATTACCATTTGTTGGTGTTAATTTCTTTCTCTTCCACTTCTCACACAGAGTGCACTACGTAGTATCACCAGAGATAGTTCTATGGGTGACTACAAATATCAAGTGCTTGCAATCTAGGAAGGAGCAGGGATATGGGATTGTATTCGATCTTCTTCTTGCCTTAATCTAATTATTCTTTCTATTATTCCTAAGATTCATTCACCTTTTAAGCCATGCATTCATTCTACTAGATCTAACTTAACCATTCAGTCATCCATTCATCAACTAACTATTCATAGCAGTGAACATGCAATAAACATTACATATAACACATGTTTTATCGTGGTTCACTCCCTCCTAGGATATGCCCACAAAGAGTTGGTTTCTCTTCTCTTTTATTAGGTTCGTTGCAAAATATGGCATTGCGCAAACTACATCTCCAACCATACAAGTACTGTGAGGCTAAGGAACCTTTGTGATGCAGACTAGATCACACTAGGATCCTCAACTTGTGATCTAACCCTTAATATCTAGCTACTTGAATCTTCTACAACTCAACAACTTTTACCCTTCTCCTTACAACACAAAACAAAACCAATATTCGAACCAAGAAGAACCTCGACCTAGACCTCCTAGGTTCTTATTTATACTATTTTACAAGCTTATTACCCATTACAATCTCTACCAAAACCCTAACCCTAACATGGTTAGGTTTTCCTGTCTATGCGCCTTGCATGTTACTCCACTTGCATGTTACTTTTCCCTGCACGTGTTGCTTTTCTTGCCAGTTGTTCTTCTCCAAAATTAGGCCTTTCCCTCCAAAACTGGGTCTTTCATCAAAATAGGCCTGCACCCAAAAAACAATAACCAAAACCCTAACCCTAATTGGATTAGGTTTTCCCACTTTCTAACTTCTTGCACTTGGCTAGTCCACGATCCAACCATTTCCTCATTTCTTTGCATCCTTCTTCCCTCCTTTGACTCTCCTTCTTTTCTGACTCTTCTTTTCCCTATTGTCTGACATGTTTCTTTTCCCTATTTTCCTATGTGTGCTCCTTTTCTAGTCCCTTTTCTAACTATATTCAATAATTTTTGTGTTGTTCTGCAAAATGTCATGTGCCAACAACATGATATTCTACAGGTGTTCTTATTCTATTACTTAGTGGATATTAGGTTCATATTACCATTGTGGATCTCAAGTTCATGTTATAATGCATGACTACTCCATTTAACTAGATTTTCAACTACTTTCACTTGCTTTTACATTTGCATGCTTCCTTTTCACTTTATTTGACTACTTTTTCTTCTTGCTTTTGCACGTCCTTCCATCTTTAGCATGTCAAGTTGTAATACTTCTTTTTCTCCTTCTTTCTTCATCTCTTTTATTTATTCTTCTCTCTTCTTTATTCTTTCTTTTATTCCAATTATTGTATGTTTTTCTTCTGGATGTGGCTCAAATTCTCACTACCATCATGGATGTGCCTCATATGTGCACTCCCTATTCTTCATTATTCTTTTGCACACCTTTGTTGTGTACTTCCTCTATACTTGGGATTTTTACCAAAATTGTATCCCAAAACTTCTTGTCCAAAACCCCCCCAACACTCACATGTGGCTTGTCGTTAGCCACTCAAGCTTGTTTCCTACTCCTCCATGCCTCAATGAACTTTTGGGAGGCTACATTTTCTTCCTGCACTTCTTTGAGTATCACTGCCTTTGTTTATGTGATCTCTTTGCCCCCCTGCACAGTCAAGGTTGTGAGTTTCTCTTCTTCTTCATAGGCTTCTTGTTTTACCTTGACCTGTGTAATGGCTAATTCACTGATCACACTCACTACTTCTTCCTGTATTGGTCTGTGGATTTGTTGAAGGATATTTTTGATCCAGGTGGATATCGGTGGCCACCCACCTTTTCTGACTGGCTCAAAACAGTTTTCTAGCAATTTTGGCAATTTACTATTTTTAGCAGGTTTTAACTTCCGGGGCCATTTTGAGGGCCTAAATGAAAGTTTTTTGAGATCTAGGTTCTCAATGATATCTGAAGGCATTATTGAGCCCCCAAAATGAATCTCCTCTATGATACCTTTCCAACGAGCTATCACATGCCTAAAACTGAGATCATATGCAAAAGTTACGACCCCGGGAAGTTGATGTACTAACTTACCCAAACGGGGCCCACATGACTTTTGGTGCTTCATCTCCTAGGGTTAGGTTTTTGGATGTCTATGAATTTTGGCATTCTCATCTATTGTAAAAATTCCTCTAGAGCCTCATTTTAATCATCTTCTCATGGATGTGAGTACCAGCCACATCTCTTCTCAGAGATAAGCTACCAGCGCCCTAGCTAGTTTATTTCCATTCTATCTGTAAGCATATTTCAGTCATTTGTTATTAATGAAATGAAGTCTTATTTCTATTGCATCTTTGAATTTATGTGTATTTATGTATTTCATTGTGTTCCTACATAAATCCGGATCAGTGGTATCAGAGCGGTCTGCTCATTCTCGATCCTTCTTTGCATGTCCCCAACGAGATCGGGGTATAAGGAGTTGGGGCTCGATCTGGTTGAACCTTTACAAGATCAGCCTCGAAAACCTTGACGAATGCCCATGGGGGAGGAAAAGAAAGATGAAGGAGCAGGATATCCTATCAAAATGTTGCTTGAGGAGGCCCTCGAGAAACAAAGGAACGCGATGATGGACAACTTTGCCTAGATTCTTCAACGGATTCCGACTGGCGGTGCATCGACATCCAGAAGCCACTCTGGAGGTGCCACTCCTTTTAAG
>ML813183.1:55273-108425 GCA_009831015.1 Picea engelmannii
TACACCATCGGGTGGTTGCACCAAGGACGGGACCTCCACATCAGTCGACAATGTCGCCTTCCCTACAACATCAAGCCCTTCATGGATGAGGTATTATGTGACATTGCTCCTCTTGATGTTTCTGATGTATTATTAGGCCAACCATACTTGTGGAAGCGACATGCTATGTATTATTCTAGGCCTCATGTTGTTATTATCACTTTGGGCAATAAGCTGTACAGCATACCGGAGATAGCACCGCCTACCACCATCTCTTTGGTTACTGCAAAACAATGCAGTAAGCTCATTTCCCAAACTAGGAAATTTTTTTTCCTGATGATCCACCCTCAGGGAAAGAGGAAGACTGTGTCCATGACCTCCAGACAAGGCTCCACTGCACAAAAACAATAGATGGATAAGGTAGTGGAGGAGTACGAGGACATCTTCACCTCCCCTGCAGGGATGCCTCTACACTTCCAGGTCAAGCACCCCATCGATCTGACCCTAGGTGCACCGCTGCCCAATGGACCCATCTACCGGTGCTCTGTCCTGGAGAATGATGAAATCAAGAGGCAGATTCATGAGATATTGCAGAAAGGTCACATCCGGCTGAGTTCATCGCTCTGTGGGAGCCCGATCATATTGGTGTAGAAGAAGGATGGGACTTGGAGACTCTACATTGACTATCGGGCACTGAACAAGATCACTATTCAGAATAGGTACCTGATCCCATGGATTGATGACCTTCTAGACCAACTCAAGGGGGAAAAATATTTCAGCAGGATCGACTTGAAGTCTAGGTATCACCAGGTACCAATCGAACCTTTTGATGTGTGGAAGACTGCATTCAAATCCAAGGAGGGCCTTTTCGAATGGTTGGTCATGCCTTTCGGGTTGACGAATGCCCCTGCAACCTTCATGAGGCTAATGGATGACATCATGCGGCCATTCACCAACTCATTTGTAGTGGTGTACTTGGATGACATTCTGATCTTCAGCCAGACTTGGGAAGAGCACCTCCACCATATCCGACAGGTCCTCCAAACACTGTGACAACACAAGTTGTGTGCCAATTTGGAGAAATGCACTTTTGGCATAACCCAGGTTCAATATCTGGGATACATTATTGATGAGCGGAGGGTGCATGTGGATCTAGCAAAGATCCAAGTCATTCGCTATTGGCCAGCCCCAACCACCCTAACAGAGCTCTGTAGCTTTTTAGGTATTGCCAATTTCTACCACAGGTTTGTGTTGGGATTCTCTCATATCACTTGGCCCTTGAGTCAAGTCACCAAGGGAGAAGCTAAAGAAAAATTATTTTGGTCTGAATGTCAACAGAAGGTGTTCAGGGAGTTGAAACATCGCCTCTGCTCTGCACCAGTGCTCACACTACCAGACTTGTGACAACCATTTGAGATCGAGACAGATGCCTCTGACTAGGCTATTGGGGCAGTCCTTACTCAACATGGGCATCCAGTGGCATATCACAATTAGACGCTTTCCGACATAGTCCGGAAGTATCCCACTTATGACAAAGAAATGTATTCCATTGTGAAGGCTTGTCGGCAATGGAAGCATTACATTTTGGGAAAGGAAACGGTCATCCACATAGACCACCGACCCCTACAGTTCATACAAACACAAGGGAAGTTGCAGAACGATCGCCATCAGAAGTGGTCCGCATACCTGCAACAATTTCATTTGAACATTAAGTACAAAAAAGGCAGCACCAATAATGTTGCAGACTGCCTCAGTTGACCACCCATCATGGCGCTAACCACTATGCTCAACTCTTGTGGGAATGAGACTTTCGATTGGCCGCTTCTCTACACAAGTGATCTAGAATTCAGCCACACATATAATACACTCTTGGAGGGTAAGCAAGTTCCCAATTTTCACCTCCAAGATGCCCTACTTTGTCACTTGGGACACCTTTGTGTTCCTTCAAGTGAGCGTGCCAAGATGATTTGGGAGGCGCACTACAGTCGAGTTGTTGGGCATTTCGAGGTCAAGAAAACCATGGCAGTACTACAAAAGTATTTCTATTAGCCAAACCTTTGACAAGATGTCGGGAAGTACATCAAGTCCTGCACTGCTTACGCCATTTCCAAACTGACCATCAAGAAGCAAGGCCTCTATACTCCGCTTCCTACCCCCAGTCAACCTTGGGAATCCATCTCTATGGATTAAATGTCGGGCCTTCCTTCTACTAAGCATGGTAATGACTGTGTTTTTGTGGTTGTTGACCGATTCTCGAAGATGTCCATTATGATGGCCTGCAAGAAGAATATCACAACAGAAGCCACTGCTAAACTCTTCTTTGAATGAGTGTGGGTACACTTTGGGATCCCACAGTCTATCATCTCAGATCGGGATAGTAGGTTCCTCAGTACATTTTGGTCCAGCCTCTGGTCGATGTTGGACACCAAGCTCACCAAGTCCATAGCTTTCCATCTACAAACTGATGGCCAGACATAGGTTTTCAACCGGATGATCGTACACATTATGCACATGTACAATTCAAAGAATCCACGCACATGGGATGAGAGCCTCCCTTCTGTACAACACAGCTACAACCGGGCTCTCCATAGCTCAACTAGGCACAGCCCCTTTCAAGTGGGCTTGGGATTCCAGCCACTATGTCCCATTGACATAGCCATGCCATTTGTGGCTACTCAGGAAGATTTATCTCATGTCCAGTCTGAAGCGGATAAGGCAAAAAAATTCATTGAGCACATTCAACACATCCTCCAACAGGTTCATGACATCTTGGACAAAGTCAATGCTAAGTACAAGCAACGACATGATCAACATCGGGTGCCACACAACTTCCAAGTGGGTGACAAAGTGTGGCTGCATTTGCAAAAGGAGTGCCTCGCTAGACCCCACCGCAAGATTCGTCCACTTCGATATGGGTCGTACACCCTCACCAAGGCTGTAGGGGAAAATGCCTTTGAGCTCAACATTCCACCATTCCTTGGTCTGTACCCAGTGTTCAATGTGGACTGCCTTCGGCCCTACTTTCCACCTCTACTAGACACATCCGACATGGAAGAACAACTCACACCAACAGAGTTAAATCCAGACTGCATGGAACAAGCCAGAAGTGATCATATCATGGATACACAGATCAATCACACCCGAAAACAAAGGATACCGCTATATCGAGTTGTCAAAGCAAGCCAACTCCTTCACCAAGGCAAATGGCTCACCAGGGACCAAGTTCAGTAGAAGTTTCCTCATCTCATAGAGGAACTCAACGCAATGGGGACCATTGCTTCCTAAGGAGGGAGGATTGATCCAAGTGGATATCGGTGGCCACCCACCTTTTTCGACTAGCTCAAAACAATTTTCTGGCAATTTTGGCAATTTACTATTTTTAGCAGGTTTTAACTTCCGGGGCCATTTTGAGGGCCTAAATGAAGGTTTTTTGAGATCGAGGTTCTTAGTGATAGCCAAAGGCATTATTGAACCCCCAAAATGAATCTCCTCGACGATACCTTTCCAACGAGCTATCACATGCCTAAAACAGAGATCGTATACAAAAGTTACGACCCCGGGAAGTTGATGTACTAACTTACCCAAACGGGGCCCACATGACTTTTGGCGCTTCATCTCCTAGGTTTAGGTTTTTGGATGTCTATGACTTTTGGCATTCTCGTATATTGTAAAAATGCCTCTAGAGCCTCATTGTAATCATCTTCTCATGGATGTGAGTACCAGCCACATCTCTTCTCAGAGATAAGCTACCAGCGCCCTAGCTAGTTTATTTCCATTATGTCTGTAAGCATATTTCAGTCATTTGTTATTAATGAAATGCAGTCTTATTTCCGCTGCATCTCTACGTTTATGTGTATTTCTGTATTTCATTGTGTTCCTAAATAAATCCGGATCAATTTTGTTGGTACCTCATTTTGTCCACTTCCCAATATGTCTTCCTCTGTGCCAAAATTGTCATCGTACATTCAGGTGGTGGAAGTGTAGTTGTCCTCTTTGAAGCTTTTTGTGCCTTTTCCTATGCTTCTATTAACTTTTCCTCTACATCCTTCATCTCTATATCTTCACCTAAGTCTGTCTAGATCTCTGCGCTCTCCTCATAGAGTTTAGCGCATTCTTATTCTATCTTCTTAATGTTAGCGACTGTTGTCATATCCATTCTCTCACTTCCTTCTCTGACCTCTAGTGGGGTTTTTGGCACTCTACGCAATTGTAGATCCTTTATCTACGATCGAAAGCCTTTGATGGCTCCACCAATCTTCAATACATGTTCTTCCATAGTATCTTCTACTACTATGGGGACTTTTAGAATGGACTTGTATAATCTCTAGATGGATGCTTGTGTTTTTTGCGCTATATTTTTAGCTTCATCCTTTTCCTTGAGGGATTTCCTTACCCTTTCCTCGCCCTCATTTTTGTCCTTCATTACTTCCTCCACTTGACCATCAATTTCCTTCTTATGTTGGAGCAAAATTTCATAATGTTGTTGTAACTGGGCTCTTTCATCCATCATTTTTGTCATCTCATGTTGTGGTTCATCTCCTCAGCTCTTAATCTCTTGCAATAATCATATTTCCAAGTCTTGTAATATTTGTATTGGCATCCTTAATACCACTATGTTAAGGTTTCTTAGCGTGTTCACCTGTTCTTTAAATTGGACATTGGAAATTCAAGTGACTTCGTCTCAATCTGGAGTGTTCTATGACTATATGCTAACTAGGTAAATACTAGATGCACACTCTATGTTTCCTTCCCTATATTAATGGACAATCCCCCCTCGGTCCTGCTTTCTTTTACTAGGTTAGAAGCTGCTAAGAGTTGTTGGAGTGCTTCCAACTGATCCTTCACTCTCTATTTCTAACTCTTCTTGATTCTTGGTTGCTTCCTCCATGATTTCCTCCATGGAATCCCATACTTGGTAGCATATGTGGTCCATATCATAATTATTTAAAGTATATACCAGTGGTTCCTTATGTGATTTAACCTTCTTGCGCACCCCTCATGTGGGTTCCTTCACCTTATCCTTTTGTTTGACTACTATCATGTGGACTATCTATTAAATTTATGCTATGGATGGTCCAAGAATATCTCTTGCACAATTTTTTTGGTCGTTCCCCCGCTCGTCATCTGGTTCCTCATCACTCCTATCCTCCTCTTATTCCTCTTCTAGGTGCCCCATTTTCTCTGTTGGGGTTTTCCATTCTTCATACTATTCAATCACAAATATGCATACGCCTTTTGTTGTCAACCGATAGTTGGTTGGAAACCACTGGCATGATGGGTCCTTCTTTGTCTCCACATACATGTGGTGCATGCCTGCATTGAAATGTGTGATATCCTTATATGTTTCCATCATCTCGGCTGATATGTGCGATGTTTGTACAACTAAATAAGTGATATTTTCCAGGTATACAAACAATGTGGCATTAGTGTCCTATTGTCTTATTTTAATCAATATATGCCATAATTTGGCATACCTCCCGACCATATTACCTCTCCCTAATGTGCCCATGCACTAATAGTAATCTAGTTCCTGCCACCTGACCATCACAATAAAAATCAATAGCCAAGCATAGTGAAATGCTATGTCCTTTTCATGGGCCTCAATACAATCTTGAAAAAATTGGTTCACCAAGAAGGTGGCCCAGTGCATTTGAACTCCTTCGAGACATTGTCATCATTGATTTTTTTAGAATCCAATCATCTTTTTGGAACATTTCCTTCATCGACTCTGAGAGGGATCTCCCTCCTACCTTGTTGAACAAAAGGGTTGGATCCTCACCCGCCTTTGGGAGCCCTGCAATCCATAGAATTAGTGTGGTGTCAATTCACACTGGTGGGTCAAGGCATAGTGTCCAACCATGGTCACAGCTAAGAAGTACCTTCACACAAGCATTAATTTCCAAACTATGCCCGGAATGCAGAATCTCCAATAGGTTTAGTATGTCCACCTTTTCCAGTCCAATTGTCCACAACTGTGTCTCTAGAATTATCTCTTCCATGCTCAGTATGATCTTCTCCCACAAGTGATTTTCACTGGCCAGGTCTGCAAATTTGTGTTCATCAGTGATATCATAATCCATGAACTTGGGGTCGACAATATTGTTGATCATATCTCCTTTAATTATTGCACCAGGTGGAATCGATGATGTTACCAATGGGTATTTTGAATTGGATGGTATGATGATTCGTGGTGCATTATCCATCCTAGGTGGTATGTAATTTTTGTGGAATCTTTCCTGTGAAGCCGAAGTTGAAGATTTAGGTACTTCCTCAACCTCTAGTGTATTTACTGGGTGTTTTTCCTATTTTCCCGCTGCTGCAAATGGTGCTCCAACCTTTTTAGGGGCCATTCATCTTGTGTGATATATTTGTTAATTGGCCCTGTGACTATTCTATGGTAGCTATAGCTCGGCTCTCATGCTCTCGACTTCATTATAGCCAGCTATGATTCTCTCTCGCTTTCATGCAACAATGCTTTACACTTAGCGACCCTCCATTATTTTTGTTCCCTCTTGCCAACTATACATGTCTCATCTAGCCTTAACTAATTGGTCCAATCCGCTAATGGGGTTTATAAATGTGTCTTTATTACCAAATCCATTTTGTGATTTTTCCCTTGTACTACCAATTTTTCATGATTTCCAACAACGTTTACCATTTAAGATTATACAACTCCTTTATGACATGTCATTCCCTCTTAGTACTCATAATTTCCTTGTTTTAATGCTTCCAATGGTCTTGTCATTGCCAAACTACACAACAATTCATAATTTTTCATATATGTGCTTCGGAGTTTTTTGCTTCTACATATTGTTTTCTAAATTGGCGCAGTTCCATCTTGATGCATGATAACCATTCCTTATGCACAATATCCTATGCCTTATATTTTGTAATCGTTTTATTTTTTCTCAATCTAATTTTTATTTGATTTTCTTCCTTTTTCAACTTTTTGTTTGTTTTTGTGTTTTTTCCTTTCTACTATAGTACAACTATTATGATACATGTGTTCTAGCACAACATTACTATGTAGACTTTTGATCGTCTCTATAGAATTTAAAGATACTTGCATTCACAATTTCTCCTAGGAATTCTCCAATTAGGATTTCCAATTGCACAACACCTATCTTCATTACATGTTGAATCACATAGGCTCCTCACCAATGCATTCTAAAATTTATTGGATGCTGCATAGACTTGTTTTCATATTGTAATACCAAATCTCCTACTTGAATTTTTTTTTTAACATGTCAATCATGCCAAGTCTTCTCTCTTTCCTTCTAAATGTACTGATGGAATCCTACGATAAACCGATCTTGTTCAAGCTGTACTAATTGTGTCAATCTCTTCTCTATTTCACCAGAGTCCCATAGATTAGTGATTGTTGCAATACACAAGATAGGTAAAATAAAACCCATTGGAATTATTTCTTCTTGCCCATATACCAACCTGAAAGTTATCTGACCTGTCAACTTTTTACTTGTATTCCTGTAAGCCTAAAAAACTGCAGGAACTCTTAAGTCCCAATTGTCTCTCCCTACATTTCAAATTTTTCTCAAAGCATTCTCCAAGATTTTATTGAAAGCTTCCACTGTTCCATTGGCATGAGGATGATGCAGGTTACTCTTGTAATGATGAATTTTAAAATCATCAGTAAATGATACAATTTTCTTATTCAGAAAGTGTGTGCCTTGATCACTGAGTAATATGCAGAAACATCCAAACCTAGTGACTACATTCTCAAAAACAAACCTCGCAACAATCTCTGTGATGCAATCTATAACTGGTGTTTTTTTTTTCCATATTTTCAAATACTCCATCACAATGATTATGTACATGGCCCCTTTTATTCTTTCTTGTGGGTTAATTGGCCCAACAAAGTATATGGCCCATTTCTCAAATTATTGTAAGGTAATTTGTGGATTCAAATGCATTTCATCCCTCCTAGATGGCTTTCCCACTCTTTGACATACATCACATGACTGATAGTATTCCTTCACATATTTATGAAGTGTGGGCCAACAAAGCTCTATGAAAAAAAACATTTTCCCAGTTTCTCTCCTTGCATAATTTCCTCCTGCAATCTCATCGTGTGTTATTTAAGTATCATCAATCTGTAGTGTTCCAAAACACATCATCTCAATATTCCATCTGCACCCAACTTGTATAAATTTCTTGCAATCGACTGATAATCTACTTCTTTCACTACCAGTTTCTTCTTTTGTGCAAGCGCCATGTCTAATGGAGCCATACTTGTACTTAGAAACTGTTGGACAACTGAGAGGGGGGGGTGAATCAGTTGCCACCGTGCTTAAACAATTATGCTTCTTTTAAGATATTTACAAGGCACTCAATGATGATCACAATAATGCAGGGAAATAAACAATGGCACATTCAACATCAGTCACATATATGAGAAACACAGGGACAGATATTTCCCAAGGAAACCCATACAGGGTAAAAACCTCTTCTTCTTTATATGATAATTATTATTTACATTCTTTACATTATCATACATATGAGAACCAACTCATTGTGAGGGTACAACCTCTGTTTTTTACAAGCTGCAACTTGTTCAGAGCACCAACTCTCTGTTTTCTCTAGCACCCACTAGAAGGAAGCACCAACTCCCTAGTTTCTCTAGCACCAACTAGAAGGAAGCTACAACTCCCTATGTTCAAGCACCCACTTGAACCTCTGAGGACACCAATCCTCCCTAGCACCTCCCTACCACCTTGGATTATCAATATGTGTTACTGAAACTTATTATAGTGATATAATGTTTAATAACAGCTTATCAGTCTCATAATTGTTCTGCAAGATTTTCATTGCTCTGTCTATCTCACTGTCTTCCTGCATGCATTCGCTTCCCATTATGTTCTTCTGCCTTTTGTACTCTATGTGCCATTCCCATTCAATGCACCTTTTATTTCCTGTACCTTTCAGCTGTTGCACCACCCCTTTACTTCTTCACACATGCATTACTTCACCTCAGCAACAACCACATCATCACTTCTCTATATCGTGTACTTATATCTTATGTGCACCTTGTGCATGCAATGTACGCAATGCCTCTGCCTGCTCACACCGCATTAATCTCTTCCACATATCAAGTGCTATGTTTGATCATCATGGTAACCCTTCAGCTTCTCTGGTGGTTTGCCCACGAGTTCAGTATCACTGGATGTCATGCTGAGATTCCTCAACCTCTCTGGCAGTCAAGACTCTTCGTATTCTCTGGTATAGTTGAGATTATACTTTCTTCTTCAGTTACAAACTTCAATGCTCATCCACTTGTCAGTCCCTCTAAGAATCGTATTCATTCACTGGAAGAATCTTGGAGACCCTTCATCTCCTATGGCGATCACACGAATGTCTCTTCGAATCCTTTGGAAGAGACCATCAATGGTTTCCAGTAGTTAGACTACGAGGAGAAGCATTAGCCCTTCGATCGTGCCCAAAATCCCCTGCACTATGTGATTGACTTCATGTGATCTTGCATTTATTTCGCCAATTCGCATTTTGATATTTCAGGATCCTAGGGGTAAAGATTTGTTACACTTCATGTCTTGATCCCTGAAACTCTGAAAAGGAGTTTGTCTATACTAGCTCCTTCCCCCACTGGACCACAGGCGGTGACCACTGGCTAGTTCGAAACTATATATCACAAATTCACATTTTGGGATTTCAACGTTTTTGTGGTGAAGTGTTCTTGACACCTCCAAGTTTCGGTATCCGAAACTCCGAAATGGAGTCAGATCAAAGGTTCATACTCCCGAGTTTCTCTTTTAGGTGAATCGGCATTTCACGACTTCGGGTTTCGCAATTTTGGGACTCCTGAGACGAAGAGTCTTTACTGTTGACTCATCCAACTCTCGGTCTCCAAAACTCCGGTATGGAGTCTTTATCATTTCATGACTTCGGGTTTCGTGATTTCGGCATTTTTCCCTCTCGAGTCATCGTGACTCCAACATTATCAAATTCATGATCACAAAATGTCTGAAATGATCGGATGATTCACATAACCCATTGAGATGGATGGTTGACAAGATTTCGACGTTTTTCCCTTCAAGTTTTTTGAGATTCACAATGGTCCCTTTCGACATTTCATAGTTTGAGACATCATGATGGTGGAGATTTTTCTTGCTGTGTAAAACCCTGAAATAGAAAGTTTCGATGTGATGTAAACCTGCTGACATCATACATGGATTGACACATGTTGAATAGCTGCCATGTGTCACTTTGATTTATGACTTACATGTTCCCAAAATGTTGAATCATCTTGACACTTGTCATTCCCTAATTGTGCCATGTGTCCTTAGCTGACGTGGTTTTTTGATGTGTCTATTTTGGGATTTTGTATTTCGGCACTTAGGGACTCAAGATGATGAGAGTCTATGACTTCTCCATTTTTCGGTAACTGAAATCCTGGTATGATATGCTTGCTTTTGGAATTTCGATGTTTCACTTTTCAGCACTTCGAGACTCTTGATGACGAAGGATCCTTGTCACTCCATCTCCCAGTAACCGAAATCCTAATATTCAACATTCTGAGTGATGCACCTTTTCGGGTTTTCGCATTTCAGCATTTTGGGATTCCTGATGTTGAGAGTCTCTGACTTCTCCATCTCCCGGTATCTAAAATCCTGGTAGTCGAAAACTCCGAAATAAAGTTTGACCAAAACTTCGATCTTGCTATTCAATCATCGTTGCACTACTGGTCTTCCTTGTCTGCTTGTTTTCCATCAAATGAACAAGCATACCTTCATACTATGTCCGACTCTGTGCTAACTCCTCCTGAGCTTACTTTGTTCCTATTTTGTTGTCGATGCATACTCTCATCTTGTCAAGCCATCATCGCTGCTATACTTGCCATCAATGATAAGTATACACTGTCTGTAAAACATGCCAACAATCTCCCCCTTTGGCATTGATGGAAACAAAGGTACCCCTGTTCTTTTCTCCCCCTTTGACATCAATGTCAAAGAAAACATGCTCCCCCTGAGTTGTTGCATTAATTTTAGGAGGCATCAGATATGCAACCAATACAGGACTCCCCCTAATAGGATGTACTCTCTTAGATGTGAGACAGGATGACACCCAACTTCTGTCTGAGATATTCAAATGGTGTCTTGGGTAGGGGTTTAGTAAAGATGTCTACAATTTGTTCTGTAGTGGGAATTTAATGGAACTGAACAATCTGATTGGTGACCTGCTCTCTCAGAAAATGATATTTTATGGGAATATGCTTGGTCTTGGAGTGGAATACAGGATTTTTAGACACATTGATGGCACTAGTGTTATCACAATGAATTGGGATCGGTGCAGTGTATTTTACCTCCAAGTCTGCAAGTGTCTAAATCATCCATAATACCTGAGTGTAATAGGTAGCAGCAGCAATGTACTCTGCCTCCATGGTTGATAAAGAAATGGAGCCTTGATTTTTACTAAGCCATGCTACTAAAGAGTCACCCAAGAAGAATGCTCCCCCACTGGTGCTTTTTCTCTCATCGACACAGTTTGCCCAATCTACATCTGAACAAGCAGTTAACTACAAATTTTGATTTCTAGGATACCACAGACCATAAGTCATTGTTTCTTTCAAATACCTGAATATTCTTTTGACAGCTTGCAAATGACTCTTTTTAGGTGCAAACTGAAATCTTCCTACCATTCCTACAACATGCATTATGTCTGGGTGAGATGCTATGATGTACAACAGACTGCCTATCATTGATCTATATGAACTTTGATCAACATCAGGTGAGTCATCATCCTTGCTTAATTTGCATCCAGTGACCATAGGTGTACCCACAGGTTTGGAGTCTTTCATTTGAAATATTTTCAGCATTTCTCTTAGATATTTTTCTTGAGAAATGAACATCCCTTCATACCTTTGAGTAATTTGCAGGCCAAGAAAAAATGGAAATTCTCCTATCATGGACATTTCAAACTCAGATTCCATGGCAGAAGCAAACCATTGTACCAATGGATCCTTATTACATCCGAAGATGATGTCATCTACATAGACCAATACGATGAGCAAATTATTATCCTCTGTTTTAATATATAGGTTGTAGTCAGTTGTTCCTCTCTTGAACCCTTTGCCTTTGAGATATGTATCCAGTCTATGATACCAGGCTCGAGGGGCTTGTTTTAACCCATATAAATCTTTCTTCAGCATGCATACTAAGTCAGGGTTATCAATCAGTTTGAAACCCTCTAGTTGTTCCATATAGACTTCTTCACTTAAATCTCCATTTAGAAAAGTTGACTTGACATCCATTTGATAGACTTTAAACCTTTTATGACAAGCATGGGCAAGAAAAATTATAATAGCTTCTAATATTTCTACGGGTGCAAATGTTTCAACATAATCCAGTCCTTCTATCTAAGCATATCCTTTACAGACTAACCTTTCTTTGTTCTTGACAACTTGTCCTTGCTCATTCAACTTATTCTTAAAGATCCATCTGGAGTCAATGACGTTTTTACCTTTAGGTCTATGAACCATCTCCCACGTATTGTTTTTCTCAATCTGATCAAGTTCATCATTCATTACTTTAACCCAGTGATCATCTTTGTTGGCTTCATTGAAATTCTTGGGTTCTAGCATTGATATGAAAGCTATATGAGATTGTTCAGTGGTTTTGATTAGCTTTCTCCTGGTTTGTACACCTTTGGCTTTTTCTCCAATTATATGACTTGCAGGATGATTCTTTTGAATGATTCTAGAGGAAGAATTTGAAGTTGACTGTTGATTTGAGTATGTCTGAGTGTCTGAGTCTTCATCTGATTTGGAGTCTTCATTTTCTGATTCTTGGACCTGTTCATCTTCAGCTTTAGCTATGTCTTTTGTAGAAGACTCATTCCTGTACATCTCTCTTGCTGGGATTCCTTCATCAACTTTTACATCAATACAGTCAACCATTTTATGTAGCCTCTTATTATAGCATCTGTATCCTTTATTGTTTGTAGCATACCCCAAGAAGATACCTTCATCAGCCCTATCATCATATTTTCCAAGGTTCTCATCATTATTCTTTATGTAGCATTTACTCCCAAATACTTTGAAGTGTTTGATTGAAGCAGGTCTTCCAAACCATAGTTCATAAGGTGTCTTGTCACTTTGTGGTCTAAGATGAGATTTGTTAAGAACATGTACTGCTGTGTGTATTGCTTCTACCTAGTAGGTTTGGCCAATGTTCTTCTCATTCATCATTGACCTGGCCATTTCCTGCATTGTTCTGTTTTGCCTCTCAACAACTCCATTTTTTTGTGGAGTTCTTGGGATTGTGTATTCTCTCTTGATCCCATGCTCATCGCAAAATTCCTTGAAGTCTCTTAACACAAAATCTCCTCCCTGGTCTGATTTTCCTACCTTTAACCTCTTGTCTGTTTGAGTCTCTGTTAAAGCCTTAAATATTTTAAACTTCTCAAATGCTTCATCTTTTTCCTTGAGAAAGGAAACCCAAGTAAGTCTGGAGTAATCATTGATAATCAGCATGAAGTAGTTTTCTTTCCCTGTGCCTCCCTGTCTTGATGGTCCACATAAATCCATATGAACTAGTTGGAGTGGTTTTTCTGTTGAAGTAAAGCTCTTGGACTTAAACGGTGTCCTGTTTTGCTTCCCTGCTTGGCAGGGTTTACACATTGAATCTTGGGTCTTTGATATCCTTGGAAGATCTTTTACTGCCTCGATTTTTTTGAGTTTGATTAAGTGGTCAAAGTTTAGATTTCCAAGTCTCCTATGCCATAACCATCTTTCATCATGTATGCTTAGATGACATTCTTCTCTATTTTCTTTCAACGCATATACATTATTTTCTGCCCTTATGCCTTTGGCCACCACTTGTCTTCAGGTTACAGATTTTATCTTGCAATCCTTGTACGTGAACACCACTTCACATCCTATGTCACACATTTGACTTACATTGAGCAGATTATGTTTCAGCCCATCTACAAGTAGAACATCTTGGGCTTTTCCTTTTCCGTTACTTAAGCTCACCATCCCTTTGCCCTTTATTTTCCCTAGAGCATCATTTCCAAAGGTTATGTTTCTTGATTTTCTTTCACTTAGAGATAGAAAATTACATTTGTCTCTCGTCATGTGTTTGGAGCATCCGTTGTCTATATGCCAAGGGTTTTTTTTTCTTTGAGCGGACAACACTAATCCACACTTGTCACTTTCCTTCTTCTTCCAAAACTTGACATTATCAGCAGGGGATTTTGAATCTGGTTCATATTTCCTTAAACGACAGTCAATAGATTTATGTCCATAGTTATGACAAATGTAGCATTCAATCTCATTGTTCAACAGGTCAAACTTCTTGGTGCAGTGTTGTCTACTCATTGACTGTTGATTATTTCTTGACCTCTTTAGTTGCATGTCCCTGAACTTAATTTGGCAATTGGCAATCTGTGAAGGTTTGTTACTTGGTTGCATCATTCTTTGTTGTGGCAAGTATTTATTTCTTTGAAATCTTAATTTCTCATGTCTAAGTCTTAAGGAACAATTTACAGCTTTGTGACCAAAGTTAGAACAGTAGAAACAATAGCCATAGAAAAATTCTTTATACCTGGAAAATGGTTTTCTTCTTTGAGAAAATCGATTTCTTCCTTGATGATGACATCTTTTAGCAGAGATCACATTGTTTCTTCATTCTACAGATTTAGTCCTGGCACCTTTTTCTTTACTCATCCTGGGTGGCTGATTGTCTTCCTTTGTTTCTGCAGGTTTGTTGTTGTCATTGGTTGTACTTTTGACAAACTTGATGGGTTCTTCATTTCCTGGCTTACCACTGCTTGATCCCTCTTCATAACCCAAACCAATTTTCAGCTTTGGATTCCTTTGTTGATTCAAAATGGTGGCTAATCCTTCTGAGGCTTTGATACTTGACAGATTCTGATTGTACAAGGCTTGAAATTTCTCCATCTCTTTCCTAGTTTTCACTACTTCTTGTTCTAATGCTTCACATCTTGCCTTCTTTTCTGATAATTGTTGTTTAAGAATGTCTTCAATTTTCTTTTCCTCTTCCAATTCTAATTTTAGTAAGACAAGGTCTTTATCGGGTTCTTTACCATTTTTCTTGAACTGTATCAGCAATTGTCTTTGCTTTCTGTTATTGATTCTTAGTCTATCAATCTCTTCCAGTGCATTGATCAGTTCTCCTTCCATGTCAACCACAGCTTCTTCTTCATTAACATCTCTCCCTATGTTGTTATTATCATAGTACTCTTTGGCCATAAGTATGAAGTCATTTAGTTTATCTTCAATAGATGAATCATTGTCTTCATCATCTGAAGGATCATCATCATTGTTGACGCAAAGACTTTTCTTCTTAAAGTTATTCTCTTTAAAGAAATTTCTTTGTTTGTACTTCTCCTCATCATCACAAGTCTAATCCTTTCCTTTGTGGGGACATTTATTTGCAAATTGACTTATCCTACCACAGTTGAAGCATTTGAAAGGCAGTTTACCTTTGTATTTGCCTAATCCCTTCTTTAGTCTCTTCACAAATTTTTCTTCAATTTCATCGGGCTCAGAATCCTCATTCTTGTCTGCCTTAAATGATGCTTCTCTAGAGGTGGGTTTATCTTTAACTATTCTCATTTCATATGCAATCAATGTTTCTAGAAGTTGATCAAACTCCAAGGTTTTTAGATCATTAAGTTCTTCTATAGTAGAGACCTTCAGATTGAACCTATTTGGGAGAGATCTCAAGATTTTTTGAACTAAAGAAGGTTCCTCAATTGTTTCACCAAGTGCCTTCATTGCATTTACCATTTCTTCTACTCTTAGAAAGTATTTTCCAACAGTTTCATCTTCTTTCGTCTTTAGCTATTCAAACTGTATTCTGTAATGTTGAAGCTTGGCATCCTTCATTACCTTCATAACTGCTAATGAGTTTATCCCACATTTCTTTGGTAGTTCCTAGGTGCATAACTTTCGTGAATTCTGCTTCTGCAAGCCCACTCAAGATAGCATTCATAGCCTTAGTGTTGAAGCTAAATTCTAGCTTGTCATCCTTATTAGCTAGTACAACTGGCTTTACATAACTAGTGTCTACCACATCCCAAACATCTGCAGCTAAACCCATTATGTAGGTTCTCATTCTAACTTTCCAGAAGGCAAACTTTGTTCCATTGAACAATGGGGCCTTATTGGTTGAATTTCCTTCGTGGCTTGACATGTTTAAGCTCTAGGATATACCTTTAGATAAAAGGGGTCAGATCTGATACCAATTGTTGGACAACTGAGAGGGGGGGGTGAATCAGTTGTCACCGTGCTTAAACAATTATGCTTCTTTTAAGATCTTTACAAGGCACTCAATGATGATCACAATAATGCAGGGAAATAAACAATGGCACATTCAACATCAGTCACATATATGAGAAACATAGGGACAAATATTTCCCGAAGAAACCCATACAGGGTAAAAACCTCTTCTTCTTTATATGATAAGTATTATTTACATTCCTTACATTATCATACATATGAGCACCAACTCATTGTGAGCGTACAACCTCTGTTTTTGCAAGCTGCAACTTGCTGAGAGCACCAACTCTCTGTTTTCTCTAGCACCCACTAGAAGGAAGCACCAACTCCCTAGTTTATCTAGCACCAATTAGAAGGAAGCTACAACTCCCTATGTTCAAGCACCCACTTGAACCTCTAAGGACACCAGTCCTCCCTAGCACCTCCCTACCACCCTAGATTATAAATATGTGTTAATGAAACTTATTACAGTGATATAATGTTTAGCAATAGCTTACCAGTCTCATCACTGTTCTGCAAGATTTTCACTGCTCTGTCTGCCTCATTGTCTTCCTGCATGCATCCGCTACCCATTATGTTCTTCTGCCTTTTGTTCTCTATGTGCCATTCCCATTCAATGCACCTTTTGTTTCCTGTACCTTTCAGCTGTTGCACCACCCCTTTACTTCTTCACACATGCATTACTTCACCTCAACAACAACCACGTCATCACTTCTCTGTACCGTGTACTTATAGCTTCTGTGCACCTTGTGCATGCAATGTACACCTTGCCTCTGCCTTCTCACACCGCATTAATCTCTTCCACATCTCGAGTGCTCTGTCTGATCATCATGGTAACCCTTCAGCTTCTCTGGCGGTTTGCCCACGTGTTCAGCATCATTAGATGTCACGCTATGATTCCTCGTCCTCTTTGGCAGTCAAGACTCTTCGTCTTCTCTGGCATAGTCGAGCTTATACTTTCTTCTTCAGTTACAAACTTCAATGATCATCTACTTGTCAGTCCCTCTAAGAATCGTCTTCATTCACTGGAAGAATCTTGGAGACCCTTCAGCTCCTCTGGCGATCACACAAAGGTCTCTTTGAATCCTTTGGCAGAGACCATCAATGGTTTCCAGCAGCTAGACTGCGAGGAGCAACATTAGCCCTTCGATCATGCCCAAAATCCCCTGAACTGTTGGATTGACTTCATGTGATCTTGCATTTATTTTGCCAATTCACATTTCGGTATTTCGGGATCCTCGGGGTAAAGATTTGTTACACTTCATGTCCTGATCCCCAAAACTATGAAAAGGAGCTTGTCTATACTAGCTCCTTCCCCCACTAGACCACAGGCGGTAACCACTGGCTAGCTCGAAACTATATATCGCAAATTCGCATTTCGGGATTTCGGTGTTTATGTGGTGAAGTGTTCTTGACACCTCCAATCTCTAGTATCCGAAACTCCAAAATGGAGTCGGATCAAGGGTTCATACTCCTGAGTTTCTCTTTTCGGTGAATCGGCATTTCGCGACTTTGGGTTTCGTGATTTCAGGACTCCTGAGACGAAGAGTCTTCACTCTTGACTCGTCCAACTCCTGGTCTCTGAAACTCCGGTATGGAGTCTTTATCATTTTGTGACTACAGGTTTCGCGATTTCGGCGTTTTTCCCTTTCAAGTCATCGTGACTCCAACATTATCAAATTCATGATCACAAAATCTCCGAAGTGATCAAACGGTTCACATAACCCACTGAGATGGACGGTTGATGGGATTTTGGCATTTTTCCCTTCAAGTTTTTTGAGACTCACAATGGTCCCTTTCGGCATTTCGGAGTTTGAGACATCGTGTTGGTGGAGATTTTGTATGTTGTGTAAAACCCCAAAACAAAAAGTTTCGATGTGATGTAAACTTGCTGACGTCATACATGGATTGAAATGTGTTGAATAGCTACCACGTGTCACTCTGATTCATGACTTACATGTGCCTAAAATGTTGAATCATCTTGACACTTGTCATTCCTTGATTGTGCCACGTGTCCTTAGCTGACGTGGTTTGTTTATGTGTCTGTTTCAGGATTTTGTATTTGGGCACTTCGGGACTCAAGATGATGAGAGTCTATGACTTCTCCATTTCCTGGTAACCAAAATCCTGGTATGATGTGCCTGCTTCTGGAATTTCGGTGTTTCACTTTTCGGCACTTTGGGACTCCTGATGATGAAGGATCCTTGTCGCTCCATCTCCCGGTAACCGAAATCCTGATATTCAACATTCCGAGTGATGTGCCTTTTCGGGTTTTCGCATTTTGACATTTTGGGACTCCTGATGTTGAGAGTCTCTAACTTCTCTATCTCCTGGTATCCGAAATCCCGGTAGTTGAAAACTCCGAAATGAAGTTTGACCAAAACTTCGATCTTGCAATTCAATCATCGTTGCGTTGTTATTCTTGCTTGCCTGCTTGTTTTCCATCAAATGAACAAGCATACCTTCATACTACGTCTGACTCTGTGCTAAATCCTCCTGAGCTTACTTTGTTCCTATTTTGCTATCGATGCATACTCTCATCTTGTCAAGCCATCATCGTTGTTATACTTGCCATCAATGACAAGCATACACTGTCTGTAAAACATGCCAACAGAAACTATATGATGTCTTAGAAGTAATCATTCGCCATTTTAACTGAAAATAGTTGTGCATATGTGAAGCTATCATCTAAACTTCCTACAACTTCTCTTGATAGTGTTGGCGATAGATGGTCTAGTCCTACGTTCAACTTACCTAGTTTCACCACAACGTTGAAATTGTATTCCTAGAACAATAGTAGCCATATGCATATTCTCCCCACCAACACTGAATTGTTCACTAAGTATTTTAATGAAGAATGGTATGTATACATCTTAAAGTGAGACCCAAATAAATAATGTCTTAACTTATGTACTGCATAGACCATTTCCAATTCTTCTCATTCCATGGTAGTATAATTCTTTTCTACTATGGACAACTTCCTACTTGCAAAATCAATTGGGTGATCTATGTCTCCCTCCTTTAGTTGATATAGTATTGCACCCAACACTATAGACGATGCTTCTACATGAACATTGAACTCTTTGTTCCAATAGGGAAAGATAAGAATCGATGTTGTTATTAGTTTTTTCTTTAAGGTATCCAATCCCTTCTAACAGTCCTTGTTCCATTAAAACTTTGCTTCCTTATTCAACAACTTTTTTATTGGTGAAATAACTTCTCTGTAATAGCCTGAATGAAGCAGAGTTTCCCTCAACTTTATGACAGATGTAGGTGGTTCTAACTCCATAATTATTCCAATCTTGGCTGGACATACTAGTAATCCCTACTTGAATACTACATGTCCCAACAAAATCCCAAACGGTGTGAAAAAAATACACTTCTTTAAATTCAGTGAAATATGACACGGTCAACACCTGTCCAGCATCAGCCTGGGTACTTCTATGTGATCCTTCATCAGACTGAACACAGTCCAATCATATAAGTATACTTCCAGGAACTTATGAATAAATTCGCGTGCAATCTTTATCTAATGGTACCTTGCGAATCCATATGTGAAATAATAAGTATCTTGTCCTCCTACGTTCTCCAATACCTCATCTATGAATGGTGTTGGAACTGGGTCATGTAAACACACATCATTCAACTTCCGCATATCCATGTAGATCATGAGTCCCTCTATCTTCTTTTCCTGCACTACTGTTGTAGTCTAGGAAAATGAGGCAAGCATGCAAGAGAGAGACTAGATTAGAACACACATCATCACACATAGATCCCAAGAAAGAAGGAGCTAAATGTGGGGAAGCAATTCCATTCCGATTTTTTATTCCATATTTTAGGGTTATTTATACAATAGTTAAATGGTTGGATCGGTTGCACCCACTCTTGAAATTATCCGTACTAGTTGGATCAAATCCCAACAACCACGCTTGAAATTATCCGTACTGAGAAAGAATTTGATGCATGTCCCTTTCGTGTAATTAAAAACACATATAGATGGAAAGTATAATAAATCAATGGGAACTTCAGTGACTATCAATTACAACTTTTGACCACGTAAATTCAACTTCTTCTAGAATTTTGACCAATCAACCATTCTCTTTGGTGTGGGGATTATACAGGAAGAAAAAACCTCATACGCACTTACAAATTGTATGTGGCACATAAGAATGAATTGATGCATATAAATCATTAGGCACTAGTGGACTAGTCAACCCCTCTCATCGATGGGCGCACATGATGCATTCCTACACTGGTTGAGTTGGATCTCTCTTCACAAATCCATATCGTTAATTCAAGAATTAACCAACTAACTTGTAATCCTTGAATCATATTCTCTGTAGGGAAGCATTTTACTAAAATTGAAAACATATTCTTACCAAATGATAATTTAGTTGTATTGTTTGCAAAATCATTTCTCAAATACTTCATGTGCATCCATGTTTAACTTGGAAACTAAGGAAGAATTTTATATCAACCAAATTGTCATCACGTCCAAAATTGAAAACTTTTCCATGCCACGCATTAGACGAATGAATTGTTTCTTCTCTGATGAAATTGAATGATTTCCACTTCCTTTTCAACTCTCGATGGTTTAGTTGGTCAAAGTAACAACTATGAAGTTTATTTCTTCTTCGACCTTCTATTTGGTCACTTGGGGAAACTTCTTCAATGCTATGCGGATATGCCCTGGTTGACTAACAAGTGGTTCTTAGATATGTTTCTTTCCTACAGTTTTCATTTTCATTTTCTGGGGATTGTGAAATTTGTTTTGGGTTCTCAAGGACCACACAGGCCATCTTGACAAAGGATGATATAGATTTATGAGAAAAATGAAATGAAACCATATATTTATAATATTAACATAGAGACACAATGAAAAATAATGCAGGTACAGTAAAACTTGACTTCTATTAAATAAGAAATATGCTGAAAACTATAAAATGCAAACCGAAAACAAGCTTGCTAGAATGGTGGTCTCTTATCACTTAGAAGCTATGTGATGGCTAAGATCATTGTCAAGAAGATTAGTACAATAAGGAACTTAATGCATTTTTACAATAAACATGAATTGCAAAACCCTATAGACCCAAAAACCTAATCCTAGGAGATGAAGCACCAAAAGTCATGTGGACCTTGTTGGGGTAAGTTAGTACATCAACTTCCCAAGGTTGTAACTTTTGCATACGATCTTCGTTTAGGGTGAACGATAGCTCGTTGGAAAGATATTGACAAGGAGCTTCATTTATGGGGTAAATAAAATCCTTTGATATTCATTGAGGTTCCCTATCATGAAAAACTCCTTTGATCTTCCCTGCATATTCATTTACTTATATAGTCCTCCTAAGGGTGCCACTTTGAAATAATGTGTCCTTTTGGAATGAAACATTTCACCCCTTCATTTAATTAAGACAAATGGTAACTTTTATTAATTGATTTTTGTACACCAATTTAGACAATGATTTTTGTATGAATATTATGGAGTGATGGAAACGAAATATAAAATTCTACGACATGGGTGTTTTGAAGAATATGCCCAATTAGCTAACACAAATGAAATTTCCTCAAAAAGTGTGAGAAGTGGTCGATACAGCCGGTTCTTTGAAGAAAAATTGCTCATATTTTTATTTCATCGTGGGATGTCAGATCAGATTCAATACATATTACCTTTTCGTGAATGTATAAATCGACCTCCCCATATCTCTTTTGTTGGTGATTATTTAAACTCAACTTGTAAATATTTTACTTGATGGTTATATTAAAATCGGTTCCCTCTCAATTGCTAGTCACTAAATATTTGACTTGGTCTCACCCTTTTTCGTATTTGCTTCCTCCTTCGATCGACAAACATCCTTTTGGTCGACTCAACTAGGAGATATTTTGACTTGAATATTTCAATTCTAGTCGACCCATCTTGCTTCAGCCTCGACCCGACTTGTATTTTAGTTTTCTTTGACTTCAACCTTTCAGTTACTTCTTTCTTGGACCGACTTGGCTTGGAAGAAAACTGACTTGAGAAATTTGAATTTGGTCATCTCAACCTGCTTTGGCCAATTTGTATTTCCCAACTCAATTTTCCTTCAACTTCGACCTTCAGTTATTCGACTTGTTTTGAAATTGATTGAGTTGTCTTCTCCAACTTTTGTCAATCTGCAAGATTATAGTCGGTCAACTTATCTTTGACTCTTCTTGCAGTCAATGGACTTGTCTTTGAATTGCCTTGAAGTCGATCGACTTCCAGGTAGTCTACCTTATTGTTGTTTGAATTTACTCGACTTGTGACTCGATGGTTTAAATGCTTCCTCACCAAAAATCCACCATTAACATTCTATCTCATCTCTGGACTCTTCTTCAATTAATATTTTCTTAATCACTTTTAATGAACCATGTCTTATTAACTTCTTTATTTTTTATTTGTATGGATCCATATTGGATTATCCATTTACTCTTTTTATATGGATAGTTTATTCACAGTTTCTTCATTTGTGCATGGATGTTAATGACAATCTCAACCTTATACAATATAATATGAGTGTATCAAAATCATACAATATATTAGTGAATATTATAATATTTCTACTGATATTGAAGTCACCTTCATAACATTATGTCCAATATTGATAATGCTTGACATTCAAGTCACCTTCATAACATTATGTCCAACCTTTATAACATTATGTCCAATATTGACCATGATTCTCAAACCAATCAAATAATTATGCTTTTCCTATATATTAAAGTTGACATCAATGAAAACCAAATTACCAACAATTTCCCCCTTTGTTATTGATGGAAACCTTAGTAAAACTATCTTACTTCCCTTATGACATGTATTCTATATTTTGAGTCCTTTGAGATGACTTTGTTTTACTCTTTATCTCTCCCCCTTTGACAACACTGACAAAGAGAATATTTATCTTCTCCCCCTAAGATGATGCTCCCCTTGAAGTGATTCTCCCCCTAATGTTATGCTCCCCAGGTCTTTGTCCCATTTATTTTGGACTTTTTTTTTATTGTTTATCTCTCCTCTTTTGACATCGATGACAAAGGACAGAAAATGTTTACTGCTATTCTCCCCCTTTGAATGTTCCAGTTGTTATCTCAATCTCTTGGGATTTTTATGTTCAAATAGGGTTTTATTGTCTTCTCCTTTGTCATAATGGACAAGGGTGTGAAGCTTACTAATCTTCTTGATCTATTTATTCTTCTTCTTGATATTATTTAGTTCTTTGTTTCCAAAATATCTTTACTATTCTTTCATATCATTAATAAATTTTCTCTCTTCATACTCTGCCTTTATATATTTTGAACTCCTTTTGTTGATTTATTCTTTAGATGTTATCTTTTTTATTCATCACACTATTCTATAGACTGATTTTATTTTGAGAGTTCATCATCATCACCAATGTTTTGTGCACCATAATATTCTTCATCTTCTTCTTTAGAGATTCATCTTCCTTGAGCTTGTTCCTCTACATATGCAAAGCTATGAATTTCACATTTCTTATTAGGCGTTTCATCCATTAGTTTATTGTTATCGATTTCTTCATGTCTAGGTGCAAGATCTTCATCATATTTCTTGATTTCTACTTCATATTTTCTTCTCCATATATTTCCATAAGGCACTCTCTTTGATGAAATTTTATTTTCTACATTTGACCTTTGAGATTTATCCTCTCTTCTTTTCTTAGAAAGTTCATTAGATTTTCTTCCTGACTTGTATGGATTATTTTTCATGGGTTGTCTTCTTGATTTCATGTAGTCTTGGGATTTGTGCCCAAACTTATCATAATTGTAGCATCTCATGGTATGAAAAAAATTTGTTGTGTGCCCAAAATAATTTCATCTCCAACATCTCATCAAGTTATTGGACCTTCCTAAATTTTTCTTTTTAGGAATATTTCATTCCAATTCTTTGTGACCACAGTTTTTACAAGAAAATAAATAACCATTGAAGGTGTTTCCATACTCGAGTCTGTTGTGACATGAGAATTCTTCATTTTGATATGTTTCTTGTTTTTTACTTTTATAGCTTCCTCCTTTAACAAAGTTCATGGTTTGTATTTGGTTTGTGATTGAACTTTTTCCTTTCGAGGAGGAAAATCCTTTCTTGTGTTTGTGAATGGTGTTCCACTTGCCACCTTCTTCTTTCTTATTGTACCCAAGACCGGTTTTGTCATAGGTTAGTCTTTGACTATTCTAGATCTTATCCAGGATGGTTGAGTTCTTTTGTAATTTGGCAGTTGCTTTTGTATTTTCATTCTTCTTTTTGAGGTTGATAACTTCCAATTCCAACATGTGAAATTTTTCTTCCTTTTTAGTCAATTGGATCTTCAAGTCTTCTTCTATTTACTTAGCTTCTTCAAGTTGAGTCTTTATACTGATGACTATTACTTATGTCTCATCAATACTTCTGTGCATTTATTGGTTTTTTCATATGTCTTCAACTCTTCTATTTCTTTTGTTAGATCAACAATTCCAACCTTCAATCTTCTGATTTCTTCCTTGTTTTCTAGCTGAATCATTTTAAGGTTGATGAATTCCAATTCCAACGTGTGGCATGATTCTTCTTTTTTAGTCAATTGTCTCTTCATGGTTTCTTCACTTTCCTTAGCTTCTTCAAGTTGAGTCTTTAGACTGTTGACCATTTATTTTGTTTCTTATAATTATTCTGTTCATTTATTGAGTTTGTCATATGCATTCAACTCATTCATTTCTTTTGTTAGATAAACAACTTCAGTCTTTAATCTATTGATCTCTTCTTCTTTGTATTCTATTTGAATCTTTTGTTCTTTCTCTTCATGGTTGTTAGATTGATCTAACTATTGTAGTAGCAACATATCTTTCTTTTGAAGTCTCTCCAACTCTTCTAGAGTACACATAGTTGTGTATTCGATATTTTCAAGAGCCTCCATAGGAACTTAAATATATATACCATTTCCTAGTTCCATATGAATCTCTTCCAATCCAATTATAATATTATTCTTAGGATTCAATATTTTTTCTTCAGTGATTACTGAGGTATGCATCAATTCCTTGATGGACTTGTCTTCTTCATTGATGAATAGGAATTGCATCAATTCCTTGTTTGAGTTGTATTCTTTTCTGATGATTGAGGATTGAATCAATTCCTTTTTTTGATTGTATTCTTTATTGATGATTGGGGATTACATCAATTCCTTGTTTTCATTGTCTTCTTTATTGATGATTGGGGATTGCATCAATTCCTTGATGGCATTATATTATTTTTCTATGTTTTTTAGTTTAATCTGATAAGAACTCTCTAGTTGGAGCCATAATACTTTAGCAAAGGTTCAGTGTCCCATATTTTCTTTGATTCAGTCTGACAGTCCATTCTGGATTGTTTTTAATGCCATTAAATTGTCTCTCTTTGCTTCTTTTGCAGTTTTGGATTAGTTTACTAAGTTAGTTAAGTACCAAGGATTACTTACTACTGATTCCCAAACTCCAGATCCTCTTGTCTTGAGATATATTTCCATTATTTACATCCATGAAGAGTAGTCTTCTCCATCAAATAAAGGAGCTTCATTTGTGGAGAGAGTCATTTGTTCATGCAATTGTGTGTTTAGTAGGATCTTGATTCCGGTGATTAGATTGTTTTTCCTTGAAGACACATTGCTCTAACACCAATTGTTTAAACACACACTGACACTGAGAGGGGTGGTGAATCAATGTCTAGAACTTTTGACTATTTTTCACACTTTCATAGATTAACTAAATTAATTGAAAAAGATATATGCAGTTCAATTAATTATTCATAAACATGCATAACACAAACTGTATGAAGTAGATAAAATATCATTATTTTATTTATTTAACTTGAATGAATACAAATAAAATCAATCCTTTAATCTTCAACTTCAACTGAATATGAGAGATCTGAGATCCAACTCTCTCAAACAAGACCCAAATTGTAGTTCTCAGATCCAACTGAGAAATGAGGAATCCAAACCTCATAACAAGACCCAACTTGTTGATCTCAAATCCAACTGAGACGTGAAGAATCCAATCCTCATGACAAAACTCAGCTTGTAGACAGACATCAACCTGATAGAATGAACTTTCATTCAATCCATTATATATATATATATATATATATATATATATATATATATATACCAAGACACATTCTTCCATTCATATTCCTTTACTTATATAGTCCTCTAAAGGGTTCCACTTTGAAACAATGTGTCCTTTTGAAATGAAACATTGCACCCCTTCATTTAATTAACACAAATGGTAACCTTTATTAATTGACTTTCGTACACCAATTTAGACAAAGATTTTAGTATAAAGGTTATGGAGTGATGGAAATGAATTTTAAAATTATACGACATGGGTTTTTTGTAGAACATGCCCAATTAGCTGACACAAGGGAAATTTCCCCAGAAAGCGTGTGAGGTGGCCAGTAGAATCAGTTCTTTGAAGGAAACTTACCCATATTTTTCTTTCATCGTTGGATGTTAGATTGACTTTAGTACATATTGTCTTTTTGTGAATGTCTAAACCAACCTCCACATATCTCCTTTTTTGGTGATTATTTAAAATCAAATTGTAAACATTTTACTTGATGGTTATATTAAAATCGGTTCCCTCTCAGCTGCTAGCCACTAAAGATTTGACTTGGTCTCACCATTTTTCGTATTTTCTTCCTCATTTGACCGACAAACATATTTTTGGTTGACTCAACTAGTATAAATTTCGACTGGAGTATTTCAATTCTAGTCGACCCATCTTGCTTCAACCTCGACCTGACTTGTATTTTATTTTGTTTCAACTTCGAGCTTTATGTTACTTCTTTCTTAGACCAAATTGACTTGGAATAAAACCAAACTGAGAAATTCGACTTTGGCCAACTCGAATTTCTTTAGCCGACATGTATTTCCTAACTCAATTTTCCTTCGACTTCGACCTTCAATTAGTTGACTTGTATTTGACTCATCTTGAAATCTATTGACTTGTCTTCTCCAACTTTCGTCAATTTGCAGTCTTGTAGTCGGTCAACTTGTCTTCGACTCATATTGTAGTCAATCGACTTCCAGATAGTCACCTTATTGTTCGACTCGACTTGCAACTCAATGGTGTCAATGATTCCTCACCAAACATATACCATTGACATTATGTCTCATCCCTGGACTCTTCTTCAATTGATATTTTCTAAATCACTTTTAATAAACCATGTTTTATTAAATTCTTTATTTGCGATTTGTATGGATCCATATTGGATTATCCATTTACCCATTTTATCTGGACAGTTTCTTCATAGTTTCTTTTTATGTGCATGGATGTGAATGACACAATATCAACCATATACAATATAGGATGAGTGTATCAAACTCATACAATATATTAGTCAATATTATATTTCTACTGATATTCAAGTCACCTTCATAACATTATGTCCAATATTGACAATTCTTGACATTCAAGTCACCTTCATAAAAATGTGTCCAATATTGAAAATGCTTCTCAAACAAATCAATCAATGATACTTCACCTATTTATTAAGGCTGGAATCAATGAAAACCAAATTTCCAACAATGACCCCCATTCTATGGAAAATGTACTCTTATGACGATCCTCTAGTGTTATTCTAATCTGGTGATACCCTAAAAATCCATCAGTGAATGAGTATGCTTCTTGTCCTCCTACATTCTCCAATACCTCATATGTAAATGGAGTAGGGAAGGAATCATGTAGAAAGACATCATTCAACTTCCTCAAGTATACATAGATCCATATTCCCCCTTGTTTCTTCTCATGTACTACCATAAGGATAATCCACTTAGATTATTCAATAGGTTCCATTATACCAACCTCTAACATCTTATCAATATTTGCTTTAACTTTTCGTTTATAAATTGGATTCATCCTATAGGGAATCTGTTTGATTGGTCAGGCATCTGTCTTAGAGGAATCTTGATTTCTCCAAGTTCTCTTGCTACCCCTTTCATCTCTGAGAATGTTGTTGGAAATAAATCACTATATTCGTGCAATAGCTCTAATATTCTTTCAACTGTCTGATTATCCAAATAGTCACCAATAATTTAATTCCTCGAACTCTCCTTTGTTCCAATATTGACTTTATTTATCTTCAGTGGTGCAGAAAATTATTCTGACTCTAACTGTGGACCTTCTACTTCTCTTTCCCATTCAAATTCTATTATCTGGATATCGCGTCGGTTTTCTTCTGTTGGATCATCTTCTGCGACATGGTAACAATGTAGTAATTGTGTGACTATCTTCCAATTTTGGTTCTGATAAGCTCTGACAATTTCAACTTCAAGTTCTTCAAATATCCTCTCTTTTACCAACTTCAGTGTTGTATCTACCATTGGATTCTCACGTTCAAATGCAAATGAAATTACAAAGTTCTGTTGCAACTCTTCCCAATTTTCAGTTCCTCTCTATAGTTCCAATTTTGTATACCAATTTATTTAGATGCCTTATAATGTATGAATGAAGTGATGTGGCCATTCCTATGGTGGTACCAGTCTCCATTGGCTTATTCATTTGTCTATATGTTCTTCGGGTTCTCCTATTCCCTCATACTTCTCCATATATTTCTTTCGTTGTTCTATGCCAAATCTAATGCACAATAATCTCTTGCATTGATATCGGTCATTGATCTTCGCATTTTGAGTACCCCACCAATGTGCATGTGTTGCTTTAAATGCAAGGTAAAACTAATAACCTTTGATTTTGTAGAACATCTAACTCAAGATTTCTTAAAAATTCTTCCAAATGATTTTGACCATAAAAAGTTGGAGGTTCTCTTACCTCTGAGCCAATCCATCTTAGTACATGCATCATTGTTGCAAAAATTCTGGTAGATATCTCATGTAAGCGTTGTTTCCAATTCTCCAGTCATGTTTCATAATATGAAGCACAAGAACTAATGCTTCTCCAACTAAGCATTCAATCTGTTGTTCGATTAATGTAATCTTCCTCGCACATGGTAGTTCTATAAATATGATTTGCCTCATTTGTGATAAAGTTGTCTATCATAGGTTCAACATATCTTCCACCTTCTGAAGGATCTAAGGGTGTTATAAATATATATTCTCCTGAATCAAAAATCATTTTCCTGGTCTTCAAGTTTATGATAGTTTGATTGTCAAAAGACGAATCCAGTCCCAACAATGTTTTATAAGGTGTAGTATTATCCACTATATCAATCACCATAAACTCTATCATAGTGCACACACCATCTAAATCCACTGGTATGCCCTTCAATATACTAATTGGTACCACTCTATGTCGGTTTTATATTTTCAATTGAATAAGTGAATATCCGAGTGCAGGTTCCCCCATGGATGACCTGGTGCTATATTCTCCTAATGACTTTCGGTCATACCTTGAGGATTTTGTTGATTATTCCTCTCAGCACTTGGATTTATTCCATGAAGAATATTATCAACCGTCATTGTGCTAAGATCTTGATATAGGTAAGTACATCATTTTCTCGAAGAAGGATCCTTATGATAATGTTTTCCAGCCACCTTTGATTATTTGATCTTGCTATGTCATTAAAGGTGTAGTTGGGAAGTGCGTCTTTTGTATTAAGTTTCCTATGAGGCAATGTTAGAGAAATATTTGCCTCACAATATGCAATCTTGCAGAGAGGGCCTTATTACATTCCCCCATGCAGACTTACTTTCCCTGATGATAAAATCCAGAGACAAAAATATAATTTTTTCCACTTGTACGCATCTTTCACCTTATACACCAAGCGTATACATTGGTTGCTCCACTACAAGTCACGTACATCAGGATTTGTGCCAAAAAAAAAAATGTCGGGTTTCCATGTCACGATAGGAGATCTTTGATCATTGGCCTTCCATATACTGGAAACGTTCTGACTCGGCCTTTCAGTTGCATTTTTGAAGGCTATAAAGAACCCAATTTCGAGCTATGAAAAAGGGAGATAATTCAACTTTAAGAGCAAAGTTACTCTGGAGAAATTATTTACTTCATATTGAGTCTGGATCCCTTTTTCCTTTAATTTTGAACACAGTGTTCAACCCCCAAGCTCTTCCTTTATTGATGGAGAACCTCTTTGTCTCTCTTATATGAGCTTGCCTTTGGTGGAGGATTGAAGTGGTGGTGGCCCAATTGGAAGGAACTCATTTTATTGGTTCCGAACCATGCTGACACGGAAGTCTATAATATTTTCACTTATGTTGATCATTTATTAATAGAAATACTCCTTTCTCATCTAATTGATATCTTGTGAATATATGTATTCTTATCCATGGGCATATTTGTTATGTATATTGATGGATTATGATATCTAATGTGTTAACCTTTTATATTTCCACCATATGCTTGTTTTCTCTTTTTTGTTGAGAACTTGTTGCAAGTATATAGCTTTGGGTTGAAGTGCTCAATGATGGACATCACCAAACATCTAGATGAGGTAAGCCTCTTTCTTATCTTACTTGCACATTGGTTTATATAGCATATGTTTGGAATGGGGTTAATTTCTGCAGTCATTTCCATCTATTGTGGTTCACCCTAGCCATAGAGAGATTTTCCTCGTAACAGAATTGGCGACCACACTGGGGATGAATCTTCTTTCTTAGGTTTTGAAGTACTTTTGTCCTTAGATTTCTCTCGTTTCTATTGTGGTTCTTGTCATTTCATTGATTAACAACTCATGTTCACTCTGGGTCTGATTTTTCATCCTTTATCCCTTACCTGGCCTTGTTTCAAAGAATATACACACCTTTCTCCCTGACAGTCACGTATACACGCAGGCTGTCTCACTGCAAGCTGCATATATACGCTATGTTTGCCCAAACAGTCGTGTACACCATTTATTCTTTCCTGTTTGCTTGGGCTAGTGTTTTTTGGGTGGGATTTGATGCTTGTTGAGCCTTCATAGGTCTCTGTAGTGCCTGTTAAGTGCTTGTGGGATGACAAGGAACCCTCTTTTGGTTGAATTTCTGGGCGAAGTCTTTCTCTTCATCTTTTCATTTTTATTGTCCTTGTACATTGGGCTAGGTGTTTTGTTGCTTGATATCCTTCTTGAGTTATCTCTTTTTTATACATGGTAGGGTTATATATCAAGTTACTTTTTAGTCTATGTGTTTTCAGTTTTGATCTATTGAAAATACAAAAAAAAATAGGCATTTTGCATTGCTTGGAATTTTTTTTCTTTTGAGTTTTTATCATTAGCTTAGTGCATATAGTGAAATATTGCATTTTTACTTCTGAATTGCAAAGTTGAATTTGAAAATTGCATCGTTTTTAGGAGCATATCATACATTAAAAGTTAAAGTTAGGACTTTGCATTATTTTCATTTTTTACTTTTCTTGCAGAGTCATAACACCACGAGTTTCATCACCATACCTTTTTGAGTAATCACGGCCATAAAATCAATGCTATAATTTAAAATTTATTAGTAACGATTTTATTTTCTAGGGTGCACAAACTAGCCTAGGATTTAGTGCCTTGGAATAGGATTTTGTGAGTAAACTTATCCAAGGAAATTAAATCGACATATGTGTCTGAGTCAGGGAGTGGAGAAATCCATTGTATAATTGTTAATATCAGGAGGCTCCACTCACACTAGAGTTAATCACAAGGTCATGCGAAGTTGGTTGAAGGGATATCCCCCCAATACCTTCCCAATGTTAGAGATATTTCTGGGGATCTATTCATATCTAGGGATCTTGTTAGTGCCCTTACCTCCGTGAGAGGAAGTAATTTCAAGGTTTCGGTCTTTGCTACCCTTCCCATACGGTGGACCTGACTTATGACTTCTCGCCTATGCATCGGTTATATAGTGGTTTATTAGTTGCTTGACTTAGGTGTCTCATAGGTTACTTGCTGGGGTTATTTTGCAGGTACCCTGGGTCAGATAAGGGTCATACAACACACAACCTTTATGGAGGATTACCTCTTCGGGGGGATCTGACCGATTGGTTGTTAATCCCATGAGGTCCTTTATAACTGATTATGTTACCACCCATCTTTAGCAGGGAGTCCCAGGCCCCTCTTTGGTGAGACATACCTTCTTTAGGGAGGGAGGCCACTCAGCCACTTTACCTTGCTTGCATTAATATTGGTCGTTTGACTTTTGGTGTACTCTTTTCTTACTAGTTAGCCTTAAGAGTTTATATTGAGTTCTATTTATCATGGATAATGGAGTTCGTTTGGCTCCCTCATTTACCACTACCTACCCCATGATGCCTACTGAGTTCATGGGGATGAATCCTCCTGTTTCTTATAATGGCATGAAAAACTATGATACTCAGTCCACTACTGGGGCCTCTATCCAGTTTTATGTTGATATGCCTTCACCCATGCAATCCTCTCCCTGGTCCACTTATATGAGTCCTAACATTTGATCAGGGGGCACCATGGCCTTGATACCTATGTCTTCATTTGATACGAGACACGTCCCTCAACCCGCTTTCACGACGGGAGGTTGGAACCTCCCCTCTTACGGATCCAATCCTATTTATTCTCTTTTAGGGGTCAATACTCAGATGGGTGTTTATTCTACTTATTACAACCCATCCATGTATCCTCCTTCTGTCATGTCGTTTCCTTCGAGTACTTTTTCGATGACTAGTCCTCATGTGTCCTGGGGTATTTCATATGGGGAGAACCAATTTTACGGATCAGTCTTTCCCCTTTACAGAACCCCTTCACAAGGGGGAAATATATATCCTCACTTGAATAGTCCTTATCATACTTCTGTCTCTTCGTAGACTTCAGTGATGATGCCCATACACACCTCCTCAAATCCATTAGGCGGAGGGTACTATCTTCCCGGACAGGGACAAGAAGTAAACTAGGATCTTTCCTGGCCTGCAATTCTCTCAAGTCAATCTTTCCCTAGACCTTGGAATAAAATGCCACAACCTACTGCTAACCTAGTCACTTTTAGTCATACTGGAGCTCCATCATCAACCTTTGCCAGTCATGTTGGAGATGGGTCAACCACTCCTGCTAGTCATGTTAACAGCCTAGACCCAGCCTCTGCCAATCATGTTAGAGGCACCATTATTATCAATACCACATATCCGACCCCTGTACATCATGTAGGAGATGACTCTCTCACCTCTACCAGTCTTCACAAGAGTATGTCTCCAGCCTTTTTGAATGATGTTGGAGGCATTGAGAAGCCTCGACGCCTTATACGTAATCCTAAACTCCTTTGCATGACTTGCAAAGGAAGTCACCTTACTCGTTTGTGTCTGGTTATGGCCATGATACCAACATCTTGGGGCTCACCCAAGGGCCCTTCATATTTTGAAGCATCTGTGGTTTCCCCACACCTTGTTCCTCCTTTGATTGACACAGTGGTAAAACCACTGCAATCCTCTCCTGACGTCACCCCCATTGTCAAGGGTGGTGTGTTCCCTATCCCTGTTACCATGCATCCTCTTCAACATAGAATTGAATAAGTGGTTGTACTAGTGCAATATCTAGTCAATCCTACTCTCCCTGTGGAGAGTGATGCATCCTTCGATCATGTCGTCAACATTCCTGATACTGCACCTTTTGAATGAGAGAGAGTTTTCCTTTCACCAAGTCCTCTCCCTCCTAGTTTTGAGGAGATCACTATTGACTGGGATAGTCCTATGGGATATTTAATGCCCCCACCTATGTCTTTTCCATTAAGAGACAATATCCAATCTATCATAGAGACTATATACTCAGTTAGTTCTTTATCCTCCTCGACTTGGAGAGCTTTGGGTTTCCCCAAGGTTATGTCATCTATTCGTAAGATACTAACATTTTGTAGAAGGTTGTTATAGGAGCCTTGGCCTCCCCCATTACATGCTAATTAGAACAGTGTCAACGAGTTTAATTTAAGCTCTTTTCCATCTCGTCTTTAAAAAGAAAAAAGATTGTCCAGTGATTTTTCCCTTTAACACTCGTTAAATTGGATTTGAAAGGCCATGAGTCTTAATTAATCTATTTTCTGACTCGTTATCAAAAATATAAAAGATCTCTGAGTGAACTTGTCTTTTTAACACTCATAAATGTGAATAGAGGGTATGAGAAGTTTTGTATTGGATATTATTGTAATAGAGATCTTCTCTGCTAGAAGATTCCCCCTCGAAGAGGCAAGTGAACATTGCTCTCAATAATCAAAGTGCTCTTTCTGTTGTTATTCTGGTATTATTTTGGTATTATTGTGATATTGTTTTGGTTATATCATTGTTTATCTGCCATTTCTAGATAATTATTTATGTTTTGCATACTATTTTATATCTAGAATATTACATTCTCCTTAGTCTTGTCATCCAAATATTGTTCTGGATTTTCTCCATCTGTTGGAAAACTTGTAATTTCTCCAATTAAATATACATCTATTGATACCAACTTTTCAATCCATAGGATACCTTCATGAACTAGTGCCAATAGTTTTTTAACACATGCATTTACATATTTGCCTCTCCCAAAGTGGGGAATTTCCAACAGGTTCATGATACATGTGGTATACAATACTGCAATCCACTGTTTGGGCTCCAAAATGGGAACCCCTAATGGATCTATTCCTTTTCTCTCCATATATACTTGTGGCGCAAACTTGGGGAACTTGTCCTTGTCTTATACATCATGTTCTACATACTTCAATATATCCACACATCCTAATATTGCAAAAAGGACCATGACTCCTTCGGGTATCTATGGCAGTGTTAGTGTTACTTCTTTTTGTTTGTGCAATGATCCTTGTACTATCTATTTTCCCTTTGTATTTGTTTTCATTGTCGATGGACCTGCTTCTTGGTGTGAATCCTCATCTTCTTTTGCATCTGAATTTTGCTTGTTTGTAACATCATCCACTTGCACATGTTCTTATGACTGTTTTGTTGGTTCTGCTACAGGTTGTTTATCTACTTCAGCATGTAATCTGGGCTCATCTGACTCTATTATTTCATTGTCTTATGCAGTCATATTTTTTTCCTCTCCTAGACCAAGTTGTTTCGTAATATTTTTCTCTGTGTTATGGTTTTGTATGTCATTTTTTGTATCAATGTCCATTCCCTCTGTCACCATAATTTTTTGTTCATGATCCTCCACAATCGTTGGGCTAATAGGTTCGATGAATGGGGAAGGAATGGAATCTATGTCAACCACTCTTTTCAGTTGAATAGGGTTTCCTTATTCGTCAAATACTTACTCATGTGGATACCTCATGGCACTGCATGTTTTCCTTGCAGTCCGACTAGGAGCTCCAACCTTTGGTGGTGCCATTCTACTGAATCTTGAAAGAGTTTCTCTTGATCTTCACTGAACCACTTCAAAATCAATTTCTCATAGTACATGTTTTCTCCTTATATATTATTTTCACAAAGTCACAATGAATTTTACCGTTCACAATTTATCCTTTTATAGGTCCTATCATAAATGCGCTATCGCGCCCCACGTTTTCGATCACCGATTTTACTCTTTCTGGTCATTTTCTGTCTCAGTGCGCTACTTTGTTTTGTCTAGTAACCTTTGTTTAGAACACAGTATATTCATTTTCATTCATGCCACTTACTGTCTTTTGGAGTTGTATCTTCGAACTACATGTCTACCACTTGTCTATATACTGCATATTTTTGTCTTTTTCTTATTTTTCCAAAAAAAAATCTTCTTTTTCTCTTTTAACTCGTACTATATACACTATGTACAACTTTAAACTTATACACTACAACTACTAAGGGTTACTGATTCGACTTTCCCTATAAAGTTCCAGTCAACTTCCATTCACCAAACCTTGAATCTCCTTGCCTGCTAAATCCTACAATTGCACAACACCTCCATCTCTGAGAGAATTTATCTCATATGACCCTAGCTAGTGCATCCCGAATTTTCCTGGGTGTTGTAATTACTTCCTATCATAGAGAATAACCAAATGTCCTTCCTTAAATTTTTTCATCTTGATGTGTCTATCATGACCATCTTTGACCTTTTCTTTATGTACTTCCTGATGGAAAACATCCATAATCATGTCATCTTCTAATTCCATGAGTTGATATGATATTTCTTGTATTTCACCTCTTATGTAATGTTTGTAATGGATGTAATGTGAAGACTGCGTATCAATTATTCCAAAGGGATTACTACTTCCTAACCATACACCAATCTAAAAGGTGTCTTCCCTGTTAGTTTCTTTCATCTAGTTCTATATGCCCATAATACTATTGGTATCTTAAAATCCCAATCATCCATGTTTACATTGCAAATCTTGGTTAAGGCATTCTCCAATATCATATTAAAACCTTCCATTGTTCCATTATCCTGAGGATGTTAAGAAGTTCTCTTCTAATGATGTATCTCAAATTCTTCAGTCATTTCCTGAATGGTACTATTGATAAAATGAGTCCCCTAATCACTCATAAAAATTATAGGGCATCCAAATATTGTAATTACTTGTTCAAACAGGAAGTGTGTTGCAGTATCTACACTGTAATATTTTACTATTGTTGCTTCATCCCATCTTGTTAAATATTATTTCCCTGTAATGATATACCTTGCTCCTAATCTTCTAGTTGGTGGATTGATTGGTCCTACACAGTCTACTTCCCATTTAACAAACACTTTAAGAGTTACTTGAGGTTTTAAGGGCATCTCATCCCTTCTGGATGGTTTTCCTACCCTCTGAAAGACATCACAATTCTGACAATACTCCTTTGCATCCTTAGAAAATGTTGGCCATCGTAGTCCTACTCGCAATATCTTTTGCAAAATATCCTTCCCTGCATAATTTCCTACAACTATTCCTTCATGTGCTACTAATATGATAGAACATTCATGCTCCATGACACATCTCCTTAGAATATTTTCTGCACCTAGTTTATACAAGTCTCCTGCAATAAGTTGGTAATCTGCAACTCTGACCACCAAATTCTTCTTCTATGCAGTATTATATTCCTTTGGGGAAAATCGTGTACTCAAAAATTCAGTAGTATCTACAAATTATTTATCATCAATCTGTACTAAAAAGAGTTGTGCATTAGAAAAATTATCCTCCAAGTTGCTTGGTTCCTCTCTGTTATCACATGAAGTTGTCAAGGGTCGTAGGTGATAGCCATGAACATAGGCAAGCAGACAGGTGTAGCTTTCAACAGTAGAGATCCTCTGTGCAGTTCAATTTAGTGCCATCTCTAAGCGCAATTTGAAGGACATTATAGTTGGCAAGCGAATAAGGTTTATCGGGGGCGCTAAAATAGTAGGTGCTTCCACATCGCATATCACAACTAGATCAATGACCACACTTCATTTTGGGGCCGCAACATGCTCGAGAATTAAAATCCTTAAGTGGGATGAAATCTAAACCATGGTATTGTAGGAAAGATACATGGCAGAAGGTGGTGAGTTTCAGGCCCAAAATAGGTGTGGGTCCAAATTGCTTTCGGCGGCCCCGAAATCACGTGCTCATTTAGTGTTGAATCCAATAGCAGCACATGGCCACCCCCTAGTTGTCAAGCCTCATCCCAATCCTGAGGAGAAATCAGTTAATGAACAAGGATTGGTAGTTGAAACCTCGACTCACTCCATAAATGAAAAGCGTGGAGGGTCTGGCCGTGGAGACAAAAATTTCAGCCTGAGGTACCATGAGGGATGGTTTTTTCTAGTAGGCCCATGTTGATCTGAGTGTTCATATGACAGAAGGATACACAGATGGAAGAGTCATGGATGGGATGGCTAGATCACCTTCCTAGTGGTTTTCCGCTGATCTGAGTATAAATATATCAGTGGAAGAATATGTTACGGGTCAATGGTTGAGCAGAGCTCCCTATTTGTAATAGTTTTATAGAAGAGTTTTTCTCTAGTTATGTATGAGACCTGAGACTTTCTCATTAATAGAAGTCGATTTCTTTAATCATCTTGTTTCCTCTTGTGTTGAAACACTCGTGCATGGATGATCCAGACAAGATGTTGTAGTTGTATTGTAATGGAGGTTTCATTATAATGTTTGTATGATCTTTTTCAGTATTTTCTTTCATTGTCCTATTTCCTCTTATGCTGAAATTCCCATGCATGGATGATCCAAATGAGATGTTGTAGTTTTATTGTAATGGAGGTTTGATTATAATTCTTATGTGATATATTTCAGTATCTTAAACTTAAGTTCAAGAGTGCTATTGTGCCTAATTTTCTCTGCACCAAGCTTCTTGAAGGCCGAATGCTCATGGAAGACTTGTCCACTTTCCTCACTAAGTCTTCCTCCTTATCATATTTCTCCTTAAACCACTGACTGAAGTTAATGAGAACCACATTTTCTTATGCATTGCTAGCCCAGTTTCCTGTGTTTAAACATTCTTACGCTGAGCTTTGTCCATTTGACCTCCAATCATAAACCTATCTACACAAACATTTTGATGGGTGTTCAGCTTATCCTCGTGCAACTTGAGGGTGACTCTCAACACTAACATTCATGGCATCATTTCTGAGGAACAAATTGAAGACATTTACATGGGACTGAATGATAAATAAATTATGATTTTGAAGGTGCATTAGAAATAAGTACCTTGAACATTACATATTGCACCTGGAAACTCCATTGTTTCAATGGTGGATCCTAAAGGCAGACACATGAGGTCAACTCCACAACTACCTCTAGCAACACTTGAATCTAACCCAGAGAAGATTATCAAGAAAAGAAATACCTCTCAAGGACTTTCAGCTATTATACCAGTTGATTCTGGCAATTTACATGACCCTTCTCTTAAAACTCCAGTAGCTGTATCCAATTCTCATTTTCTACCATCTACTGAAGTTTCCAGAAGGATGGATTTTGAAAGCTTCCATGTTGAATTCTCCCCTTTTAGTCCTCATTTGGAAGAAGAAAGTTTTGAAACCGATGTTTCCCCTGATATTGTAAAGTGTTTTAGACCCAGGATCTTAGAAGATTGTCCCACTTTGGATTTTTCTACTCCTCCTCCTATCAAATTTGTTGTAACTAAAGAGGGGGAAACTTATTTTCCCTTGAACCCTATACCATCCTCCTCCAACACTCAATCGTTTCCCTTTTCCCCTAGGAACAAACCTACAGTCATACCTGTCCAAACTCCATCTCCCCTCTTGTTTTACCTTAGCCTATGAATTCTCTCTCAATTGGAGACTACCTTAAGTACACACCCAAGTTCATAGGGTAGGAACACATAACTGCAGAAGAACACCTTTCATATTTTTATAGTTATGCAGATAATATTAACATTGAAAATGAAGATGTGTGGATGAGAGTTTTGTACAAATCCTTGATGATGAGTCTAGGAAATGGTTTAGGGGATTGACTCTTGGATTTATTGTTGAGATTGAAGCTCTAGATGATTCATTCTTGAGGCATTGAGTGGATAAAAAATATTTTCCTTATTATATTAAAGAATTTGGGTCACTTAAGATGAAAGAGGGGGAATTTGTTTCAGACTTACCAAAAAGATTTAATAATATGTACAATAATATTTCCACTGAAATAAATCCTACAGAAGACTCTACCAATATTACTTATGTCATTACTTTTGACCCTGAGTTTTGCCTCTTGTTGAGAGAAAGAAGAGCTACCTCTTTAGCTCATATGCAAGATGCATCCCTTGAAGTAGAGTCTAATATATTGGTAGCTAAAAAACTTAGGAGTAAGTATGATAGAGGTAGAAGAAAAGGTAGGGTTGAAGCTTCAACCTATGATTCCTCTATTGCCCACCCTCAAGTGGATGAATTGACAAAACTGGTAAAATCACTTTATGCAAAAATGGAGAAATTGAAATTTGTGGGAAAGAAGAGCTATAGGAACCCCCAAAATGTTGATAATAGGGGTAATTTCAGAAGACCCAATAATACCCCTCAGATCATCCAAAGAGATCAAATAAATAGGGATAGGGATGATCAAAAAATCCAAGCCCCTCTCCAAAATAACCTGGTTAATGATGAAGAAGGAAAGGAAGAAGATGTTGATCCTAAAATCCATTGTCTTGGTGACACCTCTTCATCTCCTCATTTAACCCAAAATTCATATGAAGAGTCTCTCATGGATACCCAACTAAATGAGATGAGCAAAGGGGAAAGGACCAGTGGAAATCCAAATAGATACAACCTAAGGTCAAAGAAGAAAGAGGGGAAGCCTAACATTTCCGATCAACCTACTAGAATAGAGAATCCTACTAAGGGTGTGGCAGCTAGAAGCAAAGAAAAGAGGTACAAAACCCCCAGGTAGTGGTTAAGATCCCTACCCCAAAAGTTAAGGATATTTTGAAGCCTCCCTCCTCTTTTAGCTTTGAGAATGAGATTCAAAAGATTAAAATCCCTGTACCTTTTTTGGAGCTAGTTAAGAATGAGGATTTCAGAAGGTACCTTTCCAAAATGTTGTAGCCTGAACCTTCATCTTATCCCATAGATTTAGTCAACCTTCAAGATTAAAAACCAACTGTCATACTAGGACCTTTGGTAGAGGATAGGAATGACTCTTCCCCTCCTTTCTATACATAATTAAACATTCATGATAAAGTGTTGCACAATTGTTTGATGGATTCAAGGGAACCTCATAATATCATGCCTAAGACTGTCATGGATGAGCTTGGGTTAGAGGTTACAAAAAACTACCATGACCTATACTCATTTGATTCCAGGAAGGTGAAGTGTCTTGGAGTTATCAAAGACCTAGTTGTTTCCTTGTTCCAATTGCCAATGAAAAGTTTGGTCATGGATATTATGGTGGTTGATGTCCCCCTTAAGTTTGAAATTCTCTTGTATAGATATTGGATCAAAATACTAGGGGGAACTTTGCAGATGGATATTTCATATGACACCATTCCTATGTTTTGGGGGTAACATAGAAGGATTTATAGGGAAACACAACTTGCTTACATTATAAATGATGAAACAAATCCTACCAACCACCCCATTTTTGCAGTTGATACTGATTTAGGAACCAGTATGTTAAATCTCATTGATGCTCTGCAAACACCTATTGAAATCCGAATGAAGACTAATACCTCTTGTGAAGATCATCCTCCTAATACTTTTGTTTGCAAGATGTTTTTTTATGGAGCCTCTTCTAGGGAGAGTGTTGGTGCTGGGATAGTTTTTATTTCCCCTACCCAAGAGACCATATCTTTATCTTACAAGATGGAATTTGAAACAACAAACAATGTGGCATAATATGAGGATATTGTTTTAGGTTTGAGGGATGTTAAGGACATATATATTGAAGATATAGCGGTGTTTGGAGATGCTTAGTTGATTGTTCATCAAGTCAAAAATATTTATCAAGATAAGCACCCCAAGTTAAGGACCTACATAAATGAAGTATGGGATCTTGTCGATAGTTTCTTCCTATCTTTTAATATCTCATTTGTTCCAAGAGAGGAGAACATTGTGGCAGATTGTTGGCCCTTGACCAAGTTTTGAAGATTCTTGGTCATGTTTAACCTATTTTTGGGACTTTGACAAGATGTTGAAGGAGGAGCGCATGACGAAGCAAAGATTGTAGGATCTCAGTCACTTTCTATGGATTTTTGGGTTTTGGGCTTATGTACCAGGTATGGGAATGTCAACCCATGGATTTACCCATGTATAGACCTGATTTTGTAATATATATAGAAGACTAGGCAATATAATAAAGAGTCAGTTGTAAGTGGTGCTAAGTGCTAGTGTTTGATCTATGTGATCAAGAGTTGTAACTACTTTGTGCCTACTATGTGAAGCTTGCAAGGCTAAGTGCAAGTAACTATAAGAGACTGTGTAAAGGCTTGGTGATATACCCTAGCTCGAAGAAGGAGGATCTGGCGGAGTGCATGCAGATCTCTTGTATTCTGCGGAGTAGGATTTTGATGTTATGTGCCTGTAAGAAGCTTGACCAAATATAATAAAGAAGAGAAGAGTTGGTGGATGTAGCCCTAGGGTGGGGGTGAACCACGTACATGTTGTGTTGCTATGCTTTGTGCAATGTATTGATGTGTTTATGCATTTACTTACTTAGTGCTTTGATATAGATAGATAGATCTATTGATGATTTGTGCTTAATGATGTCTATGGATGCTAGATCTGACCTATGTCAATGTGCTTAGTGATTGAATTTGCTAGATCTAATCTATCTCTTTATGTTAAGTGCTACTAAATACCTTGGATCTGAATGAATATTGTAGAGTAGACATTGGTTAAATACTGATGAACTGTAGTTCCTAAGTACTCTGTTAAGTGTTAGAATCACATATCTATGTCCTAGCTAAGGTTGTAGACATCTAAGTCCTGCAACCACCCCTGCCTCTACCTCATGTGAGACATCATCTGCTTCGTAGGTGTTGCCGAAAGGATCGGTAGTTAGGGTTTTTTTTGTGCGTTGTTGTAGCATTAAACCCTGGGTCTTCCCCTATGCCAACAAATGGTTTCATTGCCGGGACCGAAACTGTGATTTCTGGGAACTGAGGAAGAAGAAGCTTTGTGTAAATATCTGACCTAAAAGTGTGAAATCTATGTGCGTAGATCTGATGCCCTAGTGCGCAACATTCTACTTGACCTGTGAAGCTCTATGCCAAGAGGAAGGTCGGATCTGAAGAAAAGAGCCCATATCTGAAGAAAAGAGGTAAGATCTGAGAGCTTTGTGCCCTAATAAAGGTGAAAGTAAGAATAAAAAGGTAAGATTTGTAATCTTTGTGCTCTGTAGAAGTAAGATAAGTAGAATTTTTTTTTTCTAGATTATGGATCTAGGTATGGTTAATAAATTCTTTCCTAGCTTGAAAACTAGGGCACTGATAGATGAACAAATATTTGATATAAGTAGATCTGATAAGAATAGTGAAAGATATGTTATACCTATGCATAGAAAGAATGTTTGGACTAACAACTGGATGCAGGACCCTAGAAATAATTTGTTGAAGGTTATCTACTATGATCCTAGTGTGCAGTACAGGAAAGGTTGGGGATCATTTAAAAGAAAGAGAGGATTAACCCTTTATTATAGTTGCAGAAAAGCAGGACATATTGCTAACGAATGCCCTGGTAGAAGATCTATTTGTCTTTGTTGTAAATCTATGGACCATGAAGTATTGGATTTCCCTAGAATAATTTCTAAGCTTGAAGAAATGAATATGAGACAAGAAAACCCTAAGGCAGATCCAAAAACTAAGATTATGGCAAAACCTCAGAAAGAATCAGAAAAAGTATTGTTACAAATGAAAGAAACCCTAAATGATCATAGAAATGTCAATTTATCAGAGATCTTCAAAGAAAAAGAGTGCATAGTAGCAAGAATAGGAGACTTCGACATTGATTGTGTTCTATAGGAGGAAACACAGGTGAATATCATGACAAAAAGAAATTGGGAACTTTTAGGGAAGCCTGATATGATTCCTTCATTGGGAGGAATACGATTATTTAGAGGAAAACTGATAAACCTATGTGGAAATCTCACTCAGATATCTATGAATGCCAATGGAACTTCGATAGAGGAATATTTTGATATTGCTAAATTTACTAAGAACAACGCACCATTTCTATATTACTAGGAAAACCTTGGATTGAGAGAGATCCGGCCAAAAGGAAGGAAGAAGAAGTTTTAGAGCAAAGGAAGCAAGAGTTGAAAGATTTCATGACTAGGAGGATCACTCACTTGATTGAAGAATAGAAGAGCAGATCGAATCTATTTAACACCAGAGACTTGGATGTCGAAGTTGCAAGAACACAATAAGACTCACAGAAGATTGAAGTACTTACCCCAGATAAAGAAGAAGTATTACCCTTGAATCTTAGCAACGAATTTCAACAGCGCGAAGTTACTATGCCAAAATGAGATAAGAATCAAAATGGAAAAAGGAATACCGAGACGAAGCTCACTGGAAATAAGGATAGAAAACTAAGTAAGAAAAGAGCTAAGATCGAAAAGTTACAGAAGGTCCAAGAGGGAACTTCACAGAAGGAAAATTTGCAAAATTGGAACTTCATCGAGATATCAAAACAACGTAACATGGCACTTCACCATGGTGAAGAAATATATCCATTGGGAACAGTATAGCTGTAAGACCGACGCCCTGAATGGATAGAATGAAATTTATGATCAGACAGTCTGCCATCAAACTGTTGGGACCACGCCATAATAGAAAGAACTGAGTTAGTGAAGGCTTCTCACCTGTTGCAAGAGATCAGTTGCCAGGTTATCTATTTATCTCATCGCTCCATGCACTGAGAACAATTTTTCCAACCATGATTATCTAAGCCCGTAGAATAGTTGATTTCTCACAGCAATCATCGCACTATTTCCATCCATCCCATTACATTGACTAAGTTACTCTTCTAACCTGATATATTAAACCACGCACGTATATGTTCGAATAACTTAGCGCAGTCAAAGAGTCTATGAAGTAAGTACTCATTGACCTCATGACTGAAAGAGTCATGTCAGAAAGAGTATTTTTTGTGGGTGTACAAGCGTCATCGATGAGATGAGTGCAAGCCTCTCCGTCGACTGCTCATGGAGTTGGACCATCCCGACCTTCAGCAAAAAAGAGAACCAAGCACATATATGATCTAGAAAATGTGAATCAAATCCCAACCATATTTCCCAACTAGATCCCACCTCTGGCCGACACAGTGAGTCGTGATAGTGTGCCAAGAGATTTCGAGTAGACCATGGTTACTGCGTACCTCCCGAAGGGGATACACGCAGTTCGAGCAGACCAGGACAAGATCTCCATGTTGAAGTTCAACAACTTCAAATTAGGAGATTGCAAGAACTATAGTATGATTTCCCTATATAAATACCTAACCAGGATGAAGGGGAAGAATTCAAAGATAATCCCCCAGCCGTGGAGTCTGAACCTTGTGCAGTCCACCCTATTGAATGTCATTAAAATCCCACACTTCAGAAGGCACAAGGAAGTCAATGCATGTGTCAAGCTACTACTTTCATGTTACAATGGCGATTATTTATGGCTAGACTGTCATATCACAGTCGATCTGACGTTGATCCATAAGATCATAGGATTGAGTATGAAAGGACCCGACCCGCAGGAATTCTATCTAGGAAAAGCCACAGATTGCGCACTAGCACATAAGATCAAGGATACCTACAACGATGTTGAAAAAGGGATGCAGTGCACCTAACATGCCAATTAATAGCTGGAAAGCTAGTAAGGAAGAATAGACCTACACAGGTCACAGGCTTTGTCATTGACCTCACAGGGAAGTGCACGGAAGGCCTACAGATGAACTACAGGAAGTACCTAGTTAATCAGTTGGAATTGGACTACCACAAAGAATAGGATCAAGGTTATGAGTTTTTCTTTAGCTGGCTCCTGATCCTCATTGTGTTTGTTTCCTAGGAGATGCTAGAAGGTGCGACCTTCCTGGTTATTAAACCATTCAAGCTACTTGATGCAAATTTCACGACACTCTGGTACTCGAGTGATATGAACAGCCAGTGCAGACAAACATTGTTTTTCATACATATTACCTCTAGCTGAAGAGATCCATTGAATTTGAACCTCACATGACTCTGAACACCTTACAGAGGTTCTGACCCTTGATGAAGTTCTGCGCATATCGACACTTCATCTACATTACAGCACGAGACAATGAACTTAAGGAGAAGCTTCATTCATACTATAAACTCACAGAGGAAGACCTTAAGGATATCACTAAGGACTGGTCAGCGGACCTCCTTATCCCCGTTGACCTTGCAGAGATGTCTGACCCTGAACTGGACATCCCAAAGGCCACTCACAAAGAACAAAATACACTTGGAACCATCAAAAGGAAGAAGACTAAAGAGGTTCAAGACTTAAGTAGTGCCTCAGGAAAGACTGCTTCAGTATCACATGACCGAGGGGGTGATGACAAAGTAGAAGAGATAAATGGAAAAGAAATTGAACAGAAGCAAGGTGAAGTAACACCACCTAGAGACAAGGTTGATCCCCTAAAGAAGAGGAAGGTTTATTTCCAAAAACATTATTCCTTGAAGAAATCGAGAGCCACCATGACCAAGATGCATACTGTACTCACCACCAATGATTTTGACTTCATCATATCATCTCTAAATGACGTTTCGTTGGAAATCATGGAGAAACAAGAAGCTAAGAAGGAGGAAATGTATGATAGAATTGAGGTCAAACTCTGAGGGATACAACAGGCCCTTTAGTCCAGTCATGTAGTCTCCACTGCGCCCCTTCCATCGAGAGAACCAAAGTTGGGAGATAAGTCAGCCCAACTCCGACGACTAGCTGATGCAGTTGAAGAGCCCCTTCGTCGAGCACAAGAAGAAACAAAACAAGCCACCCAGGCCTTGAAGCAAGTGCAAGGTGTACTCGTAGAATAATGCAGAGTTGTAGAACAGGAGAAGGTTTCTCTCCAGGCAAAGTTTAAAGAGGAGAAAACATAGATGCAACAAGGAAAAAAATAGTTGCTCGTGGAGCAACTCAAATTAAAAGAAGCAGTCAACAGAGCACTTTGCTCTATGACAGGCTTAGAGCCATAGGTAGAAGACCAAGTCACACATCAAGTAGAGAAGCTTGTAGAAGCTATCCAACAACTACAACAAATAATAGCATACTTATAGCTCCACACAGTGCCCGAAATTGCCCAAGATGTAAGGGATCAAAGAGAAGAAACTACCCAGAGCGCAGTTTAAAGAATAAAATTCCTTGCCATGGAATGCAAGAAACTGAGTGATCATAGTGCCTAGACATATGAGTGACTCACTGAGAATCCAAAGCTGAAGGCACTGGAGTCATAGCTCCAAGAGGCGAAGCACCGAGCAGAGACAATGCAGGTGCAGTTGAAGCCCCTATCAGCTATTGAAAGAATGAAGCGATCCCAAGAGTAGCGCACCTCCCAACAATAGGTCCACACCATTCAGAGCAGAGTTATGGAAGTAACTCAGAAGCTCCAACCTGTACAGGATGAGGCTTGCCAATTGTTTGCAGAGATCGAAGGTCGAGGAGCAGAACTAGAGAAAGTTGTCAATGCAGAAGAAAAACGCTTAGAGGGACCTGTCAATGAAGTTGTCATCCAAGAGTTTGCTGAACAAAAGGCCATGGAAAAATAACAAGTCGAAGCAGCTCGAGCCAAGCTCAAGGATTTCAAAGAAGAACTACCCAGAACAAAGTGACTCGAGACGAGTCACAAGTGAGTGTTGGGGGTGTGTTGGCCCTTGACCAAGTTTTGAGGATTCTTGGTCATGTTTGACCTATTTTTGGGACTTCAACAGGATTTTGAAGGCAGAGCACAAGACGAAGCAGATATCACAGGATCTCGGCCCCTTTCTAGGGATTTTTGGGTTTTTGGATTATGTAATAGGTATGTGAATGTTGGCCCATGGTTTTACCCATGTATAGGCCTGATTTTGTAATATATATAGAAGACTAGGCGATATAATAAAGAGTCAGTTCTAAGTGGTGCTAAGTGAAAGTGTTTGATCTATGTGATCAAGAGTTGTAAGTACTTTGTGCATACTATGTGAGGCTTTCAAGGCTAAGTGCAAGTAACTGTAAGAGACTGTGTAAAGGCTTGTTGTGGTACCCTAGCTTGAAGAAGGAGGATCTGGTGGAGTGTGCACAGATCTCTTGTCTTCTGCAGAGTAGGATTTTGATGCTATGTGCCTATAAGAATATTGACCAAAGATAATAAAGAGGAGGAGAGTTGGTGGATGTAGCCCCAGGGTGGGGGTGAACCACGTACATGTTGTGTTGCTATGCTTTCTACAATGTATTGATGTGTTTATGAATTTACTTACTTAGTTCTTTGATATAGATAAATAGATCTATTGATGCTTTGTGCTTAATGATGTATATGGATTCTAGATCTGACCTATGTGAATGTGCTTAGTGATTGAATCTGCTATATCTAATCTATCTCTTTATGCTAAGTACTACTAGATACCTTGGATATGAATTAATACTGCAGAGTAGGTACTAGTTAAATACTAATGAAATGTAGTTGCTAAGTGCTCTGTTAAGTGTTAGAATCACAGATCTGTGTCCCAGCTAAGGTTCTAGACATATGAGTCCTGCAGCCACCCCTACCTCTACCTCCGGTGAGATTTCATCTTCTTCCCAGGTGTTACCGAAAGGTCCGGTAGTTATGGTTTTTTTGGCGCATTTTTGTATCATTGAACCCTAGGTCTACCCCTTTGCCAACACAGATTCCTTGGTTGTCTCAGCAAGTAATTTATGGGTTCCTTTTCCCCCCAAATTCAAGTATGATGTAGAAGTAAAGTATAGACCCTCTATTGCTGACAATGTCAAACATTGGAAGGTTTTTTAGGATGATCTTGAGATAAAAATATTTATTGATATTGTGGGTGAATGTTTTTCTTTACATATTGATCAAGATCAAGATACTAAAGAAACCCTCATGCTAATATTTTTCTGAATAAAATTGTTGACCATCATATTGTTCAGTTACCCAGTAACCATATTCCAAAAGGACTTGTCCCCTCGGAGAGATTGTTTGACATAAATTATGTGGTTGTAAAGATTAAAGGGTCAACTAAAAATGTTGATGTGACTGAATGCAATTTAGGAAAAAAGGAAGACCCAAAGTATGTTAAATTGTCTAGCAGTTTGTCAAAGGAACAAAGGGTTGAGTATGTCAATCTTTTGAAAGAGTTTGTTGATGTGTTTTCCTAGAAATATGAAGATTTAAGAACATATGACACCAACATAATTGAACATAAGATCCCTTTGAAAGAGGAGACCAAGCCTTTTAGACAGAAACTCAGACAAATAAATCCCATGGTGTTGCCTATTATGGAAAAAGAAGTGAAAAATTTGTTGGATTCCTAGATCATCATTCCTTGGAGATATTCAGAATGGGTGGCTAACTTGGTGCCTGTGAGGAAGAAAAATGGGGAAATCAGGTTATGTGTTGATTTCAAAAATTTGAACAGGAGATCCAAAAAATATTACCCCTTGCCAAAGATGGAGCACATTTTGCAGTGGATGACTGGTTCATATAGGATGTCTATGATTGATGGCTTCTCTGGAAACAATCAGATCTCTATCCTTCCTAAAGATAGAGATAAGACAACCTTCACTACTCCTTGGGGAACATTCATGTCCTTGGGGCACATTCATGTATGCTAAAATGCCCTTTGGATTGATGAATGCAAGAGAAACCTTCCAGAGAGACATGGACATTGCCTTTATTGGGGAGAAAGACAAATTTGTAGTCATCTATCTCGATGACATTACAATGTTCTCAAAATATGACAAAGAGCATTGTCATGATTTGAAGAAGGTCTTCCTGAAATGTAGAAGGTTTGGTCTCTCTCTCAATCCTAAGAAATATTCGTTTGCTATGAAGGAAGGTAAATTATTGGGGCACATTGTGTCAGCAGAGGGGTAAGAATTGATCCAAGCAGAGTAGAGGCCATCCAGACCCTATATTTTCCTAGATCTAAGAAAGAGGTTCAGTCTTTCTTGGGTAAAATCAATTTTCTAATAAGGTTTGTCTCTAACTTTCTTGAATTAGTGAACTACATTACAACCATGATCATAAAGGGAAACGATGTGAAATGGACTTCTGAGGCTCGAAAACATTTTGATCAAATCAAAAATTCCTTAACCGAAGCACCCTTACTCATCATCCCTAATTATTATGAGTTTTTGATATTTTCCTTCGCCTCATTTGACACATTGGATGTTGTTTTGCTACAAAAAAATACAAAGGGGTTAGAGTAGCCTATTTCCTTTTTCAGCAGAGAATTGAAGGATGCAGAAGTGAGATATGATATCATGGAAAAGTAGGCTTATGCTTTGGTCAAGTCCCTCAAGGCTTTTAGAATATATGTTCTGCATTCAAAGATTGTTGCATATGTCCCTTCATCCTTAGTGAAAGAGATATTGATCCAGCTTGACATAGATGGGAAGAGAAGTAAATGGATTGCTAAAATTATGGAATTTGACCTTGAAATGAAGCCCACTAAATTGGTGAAAGGCCAAGGTTTAGCCAGGTTGTTGGTTGAATCAAATTGCAAAGAGTTGGGGGTTAATTTCATGAATATAAAATCAGAAATTAAGGAATTTGATTTTGCTAATAAAATATCTCATGTCATCCCTAGCTTGGAAGAATGCACTTGGTATAAAGACATCATACAATTTCTATATAATTTGCGGCCTCCTGATGGCTTGGACATGAACAAGGTGAGATATTTGAAGCTTAAAGAAATCAAATAGTGTCTCATTGATCAATTTTTGTATTGGAAAGATCCTCTAGGAGTTCTTTTGAGATGTTTGGATCCACGGGAAGCCAAAAGGGGCACAAATGATTTTCATGACAGCTTATGTGGGGGCCATCATTTTTGGAGAAAAACAACTTATAAGATCCTTAGAGATGGGTATTTCTAGCCTAGCCATTTTACTAATTTTTTCACAAAAATTAGAGCTTGTGTCAAATGCCAAAATATTTCTAGAAAGCAATAGCTCAAATCTTTACCCTTGAAACCCATGGTGGTTTCTGGAAGTTTTCAACAGTGGGGTCTTGACTTCATTGGAGAAATACACCCAGCCTCAAGTGGTCAACACAGGTGGATTTTGACTGCCATTGATTATTTCACCAAGTGGATAGAAGCCATTACTACAAGGAGTGCCTCCCATAAGGTAATCATTAGCTTTCTTGAAGATACCATGTACAGATTTGGTTGTCCAAGAAGGATTGTTACTGACAATGCTACCTCCTTCAAATTTGAACCATCGATCAAGATTTGTGAACAATTTGGTATTGCATTAGTCCATTCTAATCCTTACTACCCCCAAGGAAATGGTTTGGGAGAGTCCCCTAACAAGAGCCTCATAAATATCACCAAGAAATTGTTAGAAGACAATAAGGGACTGAAAGCTAAAATTTTCCTTATGGGTTGATAGAGTTACAACAAAGAGGTCACTTGGTGTTTCCCCTTTTCATCTTGTGTATTGGGTAAAGGCTATATTTCCTACTCAGCTTGCCTTGCCTATGGAAAAATTACTCAAGGACTACCAAGGAGAACCTGATGATACGGTCAAGAGGATACATTGGCTGGTAGAAGTACAATAGACTAGGGAACAACTACTTGATAAAGCTAAGGACCATCAACAAAAGATAAAATGAGCCTTTGACAAGAAGGTAAGCAACAAATATTTTCAGTTGGGAGATCTAGTTCTCAAATGGGATGCACCCAAGCAAGACAAAGGCAAACATGGTAAATTCGAAGCCTTATGGATTGGTCCTTTCAATATTTTTGAGGTATTTTCAAAAACACTTATAAATTGTAGAACTTGGAGGATTATGAATTTTTTGGTGTCCCTATCAATGGGCACTTTCTAAAAGAATATTTTTCTTAAGCCATGATTGGCTTTCCACCCATTGTAAATACCACTTTTGCTTTTATTTTTGTTTGAATAATTGACCCCATTACCCAAAAGCTAAGGCATTGAAACTGCTTGTTCTTGGCAGCTCACAGGGAGCATGCCATTCCCTATGGAGCTGATGTTATCACATGAAGTTGTCAAGGGTCGCAGGTGATAGCCATGAACATAGGAAAGCAGGCAGGTGTAGTTTTCAACAATAAAGATACCATGTGTAGTTCAATTTAGCTCCATATCTAACCATGGTTTGAAGAACATTATAGTTGGAATGCGGATAAGCTTTAGTGGGGGTGCTAAAATAGCAGGTGCACCCAGATTGCAGATCGCGACCATCTCAACGACCACTCTTCATTTGAAGGCCGCAACATGCTCGGGCATTAAAATACTTGAGCAGGACAAAATATAAACCATGATATTGTGGGAAAGATACATCACAGAAGGTGGTGAGTTTTGGGCCCAAAAGTAGTGTGGGTCCAAACCACTTTCGGGGGCCCTGAAATCATGTGCTCATTCAGCACCGAATCCAATAGCAACACGTGGTTTCACCCTAGTCATCGAGCCTTGTCTCGATCCTAAGGAGAAATAAGTTAATGAACAAGGATTGGTAGTTTATACCTCGACTCACTCCATAAATGAAAAGCATGGAGGGTCTGGCCATGGAGACAGAACTGTTAGCCCGAGGTATCACGAGGGACGGTTTTTTCCTATAGGCCCATGTTGATATGAGATTTCATTTGACATAAGGATACACAGATGGAAAAGCCATGGATGGGATGGCGAGATCACCTTCCTAACGGTTGTCCACTAATCTAGGTATAAATAGATCAGTTGAAGAATATGTTACGGGTCAATGGTTGAACAGAGCTCCCTATTTGTAATAGTTTGATAGAAAAGTTGTTCTCTGCTTATGTATAAGACCTAAGAATTTCTCATTAATAGAAGTCGATTTCTTTCATCATCTTCTTTCCTCTTGTGTTGAAACACTCATGCATGGATGATCCAGACGAGATGTTGTAGTTGTATTGTATTGGAGGTTTGATTATAATGTTGTTATGATATGTTTCATTATTTTCTTTCACTGTCCTATTTCCTCTTATGATGAAATTCCCATGCATGGATGATCTAGATGATATGTTGTAGTTGTATTGTAATGGAGGTTTGATCATAATGTTGTGATATATTTCAGTATATTAAACTTAAGTTCAAGAGTGCTCTTGTGCCTGATTTTATCTGCACCAAGCTTCTTGAAGGTCGGATGCTCATGGCATACTTTTCCACTTTCCTCACTAAGTCTTCGTCCTTCTCACTTGTTATAACCCTATAATTCATAGGATCATCTATTGACTAGAAATTTTTCACTCTGGGTGTATAGGTTTGCAAATAATATTTCATCTCTGCAAACTATTTTCAAGGGAAACAGTGCACAAAATCCACATAATGCACTTATCCTAAGTTTTGGAGCAAATATGACTTTGCGCTCACAGAGTAAAGACAACACATAAATGAATGGTGGAGAGGCTAACACATAGATCTATGGTTGAGATTGAATTACGGACCCCCCCGACCATTTTGCCTTTAACGGTGAGG